>JAODAL010000923.1:0-261567 GCA_025379985.1 Phyllomedusa bahiana
ATTTTTGGATTTTTTTCCCGGCCCCAATCGACTTCTTTTTTATCCAAAAGGGAATGAATGGCCCGAGCTCCCCTCCCCCCCCCCCCCTTAAAAGTTGGTTTTCTGTCCACGGGCCACGTCAAATTTTAGCGGCCCCATCAGCACAGCGGGAAAGGAGTCCCATTACAGACAAACCACCCGGGCCTTTCCCCACAGAAAATGTGGATCTTTTTGACTTTCATAAAGATAAATTTCAGGCATGGTCTCAAAAGTTTGGGGCCCCAATTGCCAAAGGTCACCGTTTAGTTCCCGGGTTTCTACTTCAAAATTCCTCTTCCAAAAAAAATTTGGTCCTTTTTAAAAACTTTTTTTTTAAATATCATTTCTTACGGGCAATTTTTATTCTCAGTTCCCAAAAATTTTTAAATTTGCGGGTTTTGGGCAATGGGGAAAACTGTAAAAGACACCAATGTTTCATGAAAAAAAACGTATTCCATTTACTCACTTTATCTTTATAATTTTTTCGAATTGTCAATTTTTGGGGGGTTCAGGGGAAAAGTGAGATACAGCTAAAAACCCATGGCCTTTGGAACAAAAATGGGGCCCTTCTGAGGGGCTTTTTCCCCTCACAATTTTAAACATGGGAAAAGTCATTTTAAAATTTTTTTTGGTTCAGGCCGTGAAATGCAGCAATACTACAGGTCCAAATTCTAAAAAATGGGGTTTCAAAACCGACATTTGTTTTTTCAAAAATTTAAAAAGAGGGGCTAAAGGGTTTCCTGTTTTAAATTTTTTGGGGGCATGTTCCCGTAAAAATGCACTAACTACGGGTCCAAATTCAAAAAAATTTTGGGTTTCTAACAGACATTTTTCTTCAAAAATTTGTAAAAGGGGTTGGCCCTCAAGGGGATGGGCTGCCCAAAAACAGGAATGGGTAGGACACTTTTTTAATTTGGACACATTTTGCAAAATGACTTTTTTTTTGCAAGATCTTTAACATAGTAGAAAACCTTTTTATGAGACAACCCATTTAATACAATTAAAAAAAGAGAAACAAAAATGGTGGGATTAAAACCAAAAAAAAAGGGTTTTAAAAAAGACTCCTTTTCCCAGCATTTTTTAATCTGTGGGAAAACGGTTTAAGGGCCCGGGCTGCTTTCCAGGACAGGGAAAGTAAATGTCCATTTCCCAAGTAAAATTTGGTTCAAATCATACCCCTTCTGGCACTTTTTAATCTGGGGTTGCCCCAGACGGGGTTTTAAGGGTTTCCTTGCTGTATACAAAACGGGGAATACTAAATAGTCGGGGTTTTTTTTTCTGGGGACTCTTGTTCCCTTAATTGTGTTGCCTAAAGATTACACAAATCCTTTTTAAACCCTTTTGGGGGTTTTTAAATTCCATTTTCCCACCCCTTTTTTGGGTTTAAAAAATTTAAAGGGTTTGTTTTTTCCTTTTCCCCATAACTTAAATGGTAAACGTCTAAAACTTTTAAACGCTATGGGGAAATCGGCATAAATAATTGAGGGATATCGCCTATCATCCGATGACAAATAAAAGGGGACGCAACCCGCCATCACAATTTTAATAAATACATCCGTTACAGATTTTCAAAATTAAAGATTTAAAAGGGAAACCCTCAAAACCCAGAAAAAAATTTAAACCCTTTGTATTTCCCTACTGCAATCAATATTATTGGAAGCATAAAAGAACCAAAAAAATAAAAAATTTTTTTTAAAACCGGCCCATCTTTTCCTGTGTATTTTTTAACATTAAACCCCTTTACTATAAAGTAAATTTTATGTCAATTTCAAGAAAGCTGAATTTTGAAAACCCCCCAGTAATTAGTAAAAGGTATGGGGGAAGGGGAGACTCCACTAATGTAGTCCCTGGCTGGTTCCTTTCCAAGGTTGAAGTACACCTATAGGGTCAGACAGTCACAATCTCTCACCTTAAAATCAAAACCCTATAGCAGGAACTGTCCCTTATTGGAGCAATTGGTTACCATTTTGGCAATTGGCTACCATTTTTTCCTGTCATACACAGGTTTACCTTACCTCTTTTTTGTGTTTCACTATGGTATGATTGTTTTGTAATTTTCCCACTGATGAGTCCTCTGGACGAAACGTGTATGGGGTTGTTACGTTTTTGCTTTTTTCACAGAGTGAGAGGTAGGGATAGACAAGGATTAATCTGTGCTGTCACCCTTTTCAGGTGTTTGCTTCACTAAGGGACAGTTCCTGCTATAGATTTTTTATTTTAGGATGAGATTGTGACTGTCTGACCCTATTGGTGTACTCCAACCCTGGAAGGGAGCCAGCCAGGAGCTACGTTAGTGGAGTCTATCTTTGTGTCTATGAAGACCATTCTACATTGGAGGACTACTCCACCCAGGGATACAGCAACTAGCCTGGAATGATGAGTCATCATATTACACTCCCTATTACTCTTATATTAAATGAGGTGTAAAGTTCTTTATTATAAGTTCTTTATTTATTATACAGTATTATTTGAGTCTACTATTAAAAGTTAAGTTTTATTACTAGTTTATTGTTTATTCTATGACAATTGCAGTGATTTGTATGTGGAAGGGACCTTCATTTTATGCTTATGCCTTAATATGGTTAGTAATTATAACAATATAATCTTTATTTATATAACACCAACATATTCTTGGTATTTTGCGATGTAGGAGTATAAGTACAGACAAATAACAAACATTACACAATAAAAATCTGCTTACAGATCAGGCACAAGGTATGAGGACCCTGCTCACAAGAGTTGACAATCTATGTGGTTGTATGGGTGAGACAAAAAGTGAGAAGTGATTTGTTAACACAATGGTCCAGTCATTTTTCACACATATAGGGTAGTTTACATAAAATTGTATGAACCTGTAACCAAGAAAGTAAATCTATACACAGATAAGTGCCTGAAAGTGGCAAAGTGCATGGAATAACTATGTGACTGAAAGTAGGGTGTTGGAAATTAGGGATCTTGGTAGGCCTGCCTGAGAAGGGTTTTGAGTAAGCCTGATCATAGGGGATAGCATGATCCAGAAAACCGGTGCAGCATGTGCAAAGTCTTGGAGGTGACCATGGGAAGCTCGGATGATCGAGGCATTTAGTTAGAGATCATCAGCAGAGCAGAGAGACAGGGTAGGGTGGTAGACAAAGATGAGGGAGAAGATGTAAGGGGATGCAGCACTGTGGAGAGCTTTATGGGTGAGAGTGATTAGTGTATACTATATTTTGTGCTGATTGGGCAACCAGTGCAGTGAATGACACAGGGTAGAGGCATCAGTATATCGGCTGTTGAAGAAAGATGAGCCTGGCTGCTGCATTCAGGACAGATTGGAGAGGGGAGAGTTTGCACAAAGGAAGACTGGCAAGCAAGACGTTACAATAGTTAAGATGAGAAGTTATAAGGGCAATAATAAGAGTTTGAATTATTTCCACAGTTAGAAAAGGATCAATTCTGGAGATGATTGTGAGGTGTAAGTGACAAGAGCAGGCAAGGGATTGAATTTAAGGAATGAAGGACAGATCGGAATCTACTTTGAGTCCAAGATAGCAAGCCTGCTTTCTAGAAATTATGGTAATACCACCCACTGAAACAGAAATGCCAGGATGGGGCTGATAAGCATATGGTGGAATGACAAAAAGTTACATTTTAGTGAGCTTTAGTTTGAGATTAGGGCCATTTCTAGGCTAAATTGCATTCAGAGCATCACCATCAACCAAAGCCAAAATATACAAAAAGCTTTAACACAATGTGCTATGTATAAAAATACTAAATAATAGCCATACAGTTACCAAATAACACCGCTACACAAAACCAGAATCCCAGGCTAATAGTACCAATGTCCTACTTAGACCACATATCACCAGCACATAGTGATCGAATACTGCCACACCATGACCACATATCACCAGCACATCGTGACCGAATACCATCACACCATGAACACACAACACCAACACAACATGTCAGAAAAGAGGCGCTTCCACGCCAGTTTAAGGCGCATTAAATGAGTGTATAATGCACCTGAATAAATAAACCTGACAAAATTCTGGCACTTAGTATTCCTTGTATAGCATATTTAATGCACCTAATTTAGGCGTATACCAAAAAAAGGCGCATAGCATATCATTGCTAGCATATCTGATGCGCCTACTTTAGGTGTCAAATGCACCTAGTTTTGGTGTATGACAGTTCATTTATATAGAGAATTGTAGAATTTACAAACATCTTAGACTCCTCACTTTATCAGCACTTCTCTACCAATTCCTATCACTGCACAAACTCCTCATCTATAGCACCCCAAATGGTAAGAATTACCACCTTGTGCCAGAAACAGTAAAAGTACTCGGGGGTTCCCATTTGTGCATCAAGTTATAGTCTTGATTTATATAACAATATAGGAAGTAGTTAAATTCTCTAAGATAATACATAGGTACACCCCCAAACTAGGTGGGTAGTCCTTAATTAGGTAGGTGTATAGCGCCCATTAGGTAGGTAGAGTTATAGATCCCCCTATATGTATCTCAGTCCCCTATTAAGTAGGTAGTTATATAGGCCCAAAAACATAGTGGACAACATTAAATTCTGGTTACTTCATTTATCTCTCTAATGCAACGTCCATATTAAAGACATATATCAACATTCTTAAAAATTAGTAGAAAAAGTAGCTGAAAATACTTAGCGATCAGTCCATGATCTTTCACAGCATTCAACCACTCCACATAGGGATAGCCTGGAGACGCCGATCAGCAAGCTGATTGCACTGGACTGATTGGACTGATCGCTAAGTATTTTCAGCTACTTTTTCTACTTATTTTTAAGAATGTTGATATATGTCTATAATATGGACGTTGCATAAGAGAAATAAATGAAGTAACCAGAATTTAATGTCGTCCACTACGTTTTTGGACTGAGATATGCCTGTGGGAAAAGGCTTCTGTGGAGACACATAGCATTAAATATATGTAATTAAAAGGACAGTTGAATATATTTGATAGTTATATAGGCCCCACAATAAGTAGAAATATATATCCCTATTATGTAGTTATATAGGCTCATGTAGGTAGTTATTTGTCCCCTGTAGCCAGGTAGTTGCCCCTGGTATCCAGGTAGTTATTTGTCCCCTGTAGCCAAGTAGTTATATGCTCCCTGGTAGTTGTCCCCTGGTACCCAGGTAGTTATTTGCCACCTGTATCCAGGTAGCTAACCCTGTAGCCAGTAGTTAAATGCCCCCTGTAGACAGGTAATATGTCACCTGTATCCAGGTTATATGTCCCCTGTAGCCAAGTAGTAACCCCTGTAGCCAGGTAGTTACCCCCTATAGCCAAGTAGAAGCCCCCTGTAGCCAGGTAGTTTCCTCCTTGTAGCCAGATAGTTTCCCCTGTAGCCAGGTAGTTTGCCCCTTGTAGGAAGTAGTTGGCCCCTTGTAGCCAGATAGTTGCCCCCTGTAGCCAGGTAGTAGCCCCCTGTAGTGAATGTTAAAAAAAAAAGCTACTCACCTCTCCATGGTCCATGCGGCCAGGTCGGGCACCTGCTGTACATTGTAAGTGGCATGACGTCATCACGCAGCTTACGCCATTACACAGGCCCTAGGATCTCCTGGGCCGACAGGGGCTCCCGGCTTAGGAGATCCAGCATCGCAGGGGGCATGAGGAAGGCCGTGCGACACACCCCCTGCAATCCTGATGTGTATGTACAGCTCTCACTGAGTGCTGTACCTACAAGGTAGAAGGCAGGAGGGTAACGATCCGTCCTGCCTCCTCCCTGTAGTAGCAGCTGCACAGCTAGTGTGCAGCTGCTGACTCTGCACGGCCCTTTCAGTGAGAGGCTGAATGCCGGATGGACAAGTAGGGCGCCTTCCCCTCCCCCCTCCAACCCCCCCCGATGAGCAGCGCCCTGGCACCTGCCTCGTCCGCTCTCAGGTACGGCCCTGTTTATGAGATATAGAAAGGACATAATGACAGAGATGTTTTGTAGCAGAATGGGAGTGATGTCATGGGAAGAGGTGGATAATTGAGTGTCATCAGGTTAGGACCTAAAACCAATCCCTGAGGAACCCAAATGGCAAGAGAAAGAGAAGAAGATCCAGAGAATGAGAAACTAAATGAGCAGTCAGAAAGGTAGAATGGGAACCAAGAGAGATCGGTGTCCTTCAGGTCAATGGTGGTGATCGTGCTGAGGAGAAGTTGGAATAACGAATAGTTGCCCTGAGATTAAAGGAGTTGTCTCCCTACTGAGTTTCATAGGCTGCATGAATGAAATACTCTAATGGAAAAAAATTTGGGCCAGTACTAAAGTCCTTTAAATCAATCACCAGACAGCCAAATGCAACAGAACATCCATGAGTGAGGTAGCCAAACTTCACTTCCAATAGACACGAATGATGAGATTGAGGACTTCAGCATAGAAGGCTTCTTTAATGAAGAATCAAAAGTACAAATAGGTGCAACGTTTCGGCTCAAAAAACAACAGAGACTTTTTCAAGCATGTTCATTGTGCTAATGGCATCATAATATATTCAAATAGATAGTATACACCCACATTAGTGTTATCCAATAGTTGAACATTCCTAATATAGCTAGTGATAAATAAACCAATCACAAGCAGTGATAAAGGTGATAGACAAACATACAACAAATAATGGCAAATAATTTCCTTACTTACAACGAGCGGGACCAATCATCACTCTGAATGTGGTTCAGCGTCTCCAATTCCACATTGCGCATGTCAATTCCGACCGCGCATGTCATGTAAAGTATCAGATCTTAGTGTCGGCATTGCGCATGTCAGTGTGGGCACGCGTCATAGCCGATCTCAAAATAGAGAGTGCGCAGACTCAATGCCCATACTCCTTGTTGACTCAAAACTTAAAAGATATATATGACTCTTTGTGTCAAATGGAGCAAATAGAATACATCAGCCTTAAGTCCTAGGATATACATATATCAATCGGGCACATATGGATGTATATATAACGATGCCCAACGCCAGGTACGTGAATCGCATGTCATAGAGTACAACATCCATTCACATGCCACGGCGGCACTTTCCCTAACACTGTCACACAAAGTGTGAACATGTAAGGATATGCAGGGCAATCATGATTAAAACATCACTGTCCCATCTGTTAATGTTTTATCCACCTATATGGACTGAAAATCTTGGCTGTCTTTAAATATCCATATCATATATCAGACATATTAGGCACGGCCATAGATCTGTGCATAGAAATATACATAATCAGTAAAAGAACCTCCTGATTGATCCCACTCGTATATTCTTGCCTATAGATAAAAACCAAAATATAACAGTGAGTGTATATATAAAACCAACATTTTAAAAACAAAAATTGCACAGAAAATTTATAATACGGAGTCTAAAGCTAACTTGTATTAAATTCAATATTCAGACCAGATGGTTGTAAGGCATTTAAATCAAAAATCCACTTCAATTCTTTCCTCAAAAGGAGTTTTTCCCGATCACCACCCCTTCTCAGGGGCGGAACATGGTCAATCACTCTAAATCTCATTTGAGAAATAGAATGATTGTATTCAACAAAATGTCGAGATACCGGCAAATCCATCATTCTACACCGTATAGTGCTCTTATGCTTATTAATTCGTTCTCTGACTTCCATAGTTGTTTCTCCTATATAGATCTTGCCACAGGGACAGGTAATCATATAAATGGCATAAGAGGTACGGCAAGTAAATCTCTCCCTAATTTTATATGTTTTTCCTGTCAAGGGGTGATTAAAGGTGTCCCCTTTTATTAAATTATTGCAATTACTGCAGTTCAAACAGGGGAAATTGCCCATTCTAGGTGATGTTAAGAGGGATTGTCTTAATCCCAACGGAGTCGGAAGGTCAGATTTGACCAATTTGTCCCGTAAATTTTTGCTTCTCCTATAGGCCATCATAGGGGTTTCTGAAAATGCAACCAAATTGGGAAAACCCTTTTGTAGGAGGTGCCATTCCTTTCTCAAGGTCTCCGCTATTTTGGGACCCATCTTACCATAAGTAGTAAAGAAATGAAGAAATGTTAACTACCAAATTCACCTCAGTGTTCATTTCTGTGGGTGTCCCCTGGTCGTTGGTCTGATCAAATCCTCTCTCTGTTTGTTGTATCTCCCCCTTTGGTTTTTCTTTTTGTGTTCGACGGTGTTTCCGACCACCCCTCCTGAGGCCCCTCCTCTTTCTTGATTTCGTGGTTCTAAAAAATCAGACCGTCCAGATTCATCCGTTGAATAAGAGTCCATAGTTGTGTATCCAAATCTTCAGTGACACTCACAGATGTAGAAATTCGGATTTTGAATAAGGGTCTGTCATTTAGTCCTTCTGTTTCATTTGATTGGTTTCAATTTGAAATTGATCTACTTAATTTCTTTAGACATTTACGACTTAAAGCTTTTTTTCATGATAAAAGTGAGACCAGGTATGAAAATAATACAACATCATGTATGAAGGATAGTATGGTGTCTTTAAAAGAATTGAATCTGAGATTGAAGAGTGATTTTTCTCCACCCCAGTCTAATCATATTGTAGAAACATACAATAAATTAACAACTGACAGAATGAGGAGGTTAAAGGAACAGGAAATTTCGTACCAATCAAACATGTCTATAGTGGAAAGAAAAGCTTTAAAGGAATTGATGGAAAACCCTTTGATAGTTGTGAAATCAGTAGACAAGGGGGGAGCTGTCGTGGTCATGGACAGGATCAAATATGACCTAGAGGTATATCGTCAGCTTAGTGATGAGGATGTATATGTTCAATTGAACCGGGACCTAAAATTTCAAGTGATGCAAGAGATTAATGAAATTGTTGATAAAGCCATCTGTGAGAACATCATTGATGATAAACTAGGTAATTTTCTTAATGTTACATCTCCGGTCACTCCGGTCCTATATATCCTTCCCAAGATACATAAGTGTCTGCTTGATCCACCTGGCAGACCAATTATATCTGGCCGTGGTTCAATTTTTAGTAACATTGCTATTTTTTTGGATAGGGTGTTGAGATCTTATGCCACAACTGCTCCCTCTTATATCAAGGATACGTCTGATTTCCTTGGTAAAATTCAGGAGGTCAATTTGCCTGATAAAGTGTATTTAGTATCATTTGATGTAGTTTCACTTTATACCTCAATTGAACATTCAGCTGGACTTTTGGCAGTCTCTAGGGCACTTGCTGGCGCGGGATGTGATCCGGGTTACTCAGAATTCATCCTCATACTTCTGGAGATTATCCTCAGGAGGAATTATTTCCTCTTTGGGGATAAATTTTTTCTACAGAGGCGGGGGGACAGCTATGGGGTCCAATGTGGCCCCTACCTATGCAAACATCTTTATGGCAGCTGTCGAGGATGAGTTTGTATATCATTCTGGGTTCTCGGATCACATCCTGCGCTGGTGGCGTTATATAGATGACACTTTTTTGATTTGTATGGGTTCCTTAGAGGAATTAGAACTCTTTCATACATTTTTAAATGGCTACAGGTCAGGTTTACAATTTACCAAAGTAGTATCTATGACTTCGATTCAATTCTTGGACACCTTGGTCTATGTTAAGGGTAACAAACTGGAGACTGACCTGTTTGTCAAAGAGACGGACAGGAATAGTCTATTGTATTATAATAGTTACCATCCCAAACACATGATAGATTCACTCCCTTGGAGCCAACTTTTGAGAGTAAAAAGAATAGTGTCTGAAGAGACTAAGATTGATGCCAAAGTGGAAGAGATGTGCCATAAATTTATCCAGAGAGGGTACCCCAAAACATTGTTAAATAGGTCTAAAGAACGGGTTAGGAAGATCAGACGGATGGATATTTTGAAACCCCCAAAGAAAAAAGATACCCATAGAATTCCCTTTGTAACTACCTATGGTAAGATGGGTCCCAAAATAGCAGAGACCTTGAGAAAGGAATGGCACCTCCTACAAAAGGGTTTTCCCAATTTGGTTGAATTTTCAGAAACCCCTATGATGGCCTATAGGAGAAGCAAAAATTTATGGGACAGATTGGTCAAATCGGACCTTCCGACGCCGTTGGGATTAAGACAATCCTTCTTAACATCACCTAGAATGGGTAATTTCCCCTGTTTGAACTGCAGTAATTGCAATAATTTAATAAAAGGGGACACCTTTAATCACCCCTTGACAGGAAAAACATATAAAATTAGGGAGAGATTTACTTGCCGTACCTCTTATGCCATTTATATGATTACCTGTCCCTGTGGCAAGATCTATATAGGAGAAACAACTATGGAAGTCAGAGAACGAATTAATAAGCATAAGAGCACTATACGGTGTAGAATGATGGATTTGCCGGTATCTCGACATTTTGTTGAATACAATCATTCTATTTCTCAAATGAGATTTAGAGTGATTGACCATGTTCCGCCCCTGAGAAGGGGTGGTGATCGGGAAAAACTCCTTTTGAGGAAAGAATTGAAGTGGATTTTTGATTTAAATGCCTTATAACCATCTGGTCTGAATATTGAATTTAATACAAGTAAGCTTTAGACTCCTCTGTATTATGACTTTTCTGTGCAATTTTTGTTTTTAAAATGTTGGTTTTATATATACACTCACTGTTATATTTTTGTTTTTATATATAGGCAAGAATATACGAGTGGGATCAATCAGGAGGTTCCTTTACTGATTATGTATATTTCTATGCACAGATCTATGCCCGTGCCTAATATGTCTGATATATGATATGGATATTTAAAGACAGCCAAGATTTTCCGTCCATATAGGTGGATAAAACATTAACAGATGGGACAGTGATGTTCTAATCATGATTGCCCTGCATATCCTTACATGTTCACACTTTGTGTGACAGCGTTAGGGAAAGTGCCGCCGCGACGTGTGAACGGATGTTGTACTCTATGACATGCGATTCACGTACCTGCCGTTGGGCATCGTTATATATACATCCATATGTGCCCAATTGATATATGTATATCCTAGGACGTAAGGCTGTTGTATTCTATTTGCTCCATTTGACACAAAGAGTCATATATATCTTTTAAGTTTTGAGTCAACAAGGAGTATGGGCATTGAGTCTGCGCACTCTCTATTTTGAGATCGGCTATGACGCGTGCCCACACTGACATGTGCAATGCCGACACTAAGATCTGATACTTTACATGACATGCGCGGTCGGAATTGACATGCGCAATGTGGAATTGGAGACGCTGAACCACATTCAGAGTGATGATTGGTCCAGCTCGTTGTAAGTAAGGACATTATTTGCCTTTATTTGTTGTATGTTTGTCTATCACCTTTATCACTGCCTGTGATTGGTTTATTTATCACTAGCTATATTAGGAATGTTCAACTATTGGATAACATTAATGTGGGTGTATACTATCTATTTGTATATATTATGATGCCATTAGCACAATGAACATGCTTGAAAAAGGCTCTGTTGTTTTTTGAGCCGAAACGTTGCACCTATTTGTAACTTTGATTCTTCATTAAAGAAGCCTTCTATGCTGACGTCCTCAATCTCATCATTCGTGAATGAAATACTCTGTCACTTCCTGGTTCAGACTGACTGAAATTTGCATAAGCTCCATGGTGTATCCAGCCCTGTGCTTTCAGTTGCTAATAAGATCAGATTAGCTCAGAAGCTTCTGAAACTACTAACAGGACTTTTTTATCTGATCCCTCAAACAAAAGCCCTAATTATAGTGCTGTTTACCTGAGATAAATCAAGCTTTTTACTGCCCAGCAGCACAGAGGCTGCTGCTAGACCTGTGTGATGACATCACTGCTATCACATAGAACAAACAGCAGGGGGGAGAATTGTTTACAGGTCCCTTACTGAGGGAACTGAAATAGCCAGGGAGGTCATATATTCACTTGTATCTCCTTAAGGAAAACAGATGAACAAAGCAATATATTTGGAAAATGTCTTTATTTTGTGTTCCCTACAATTTGAAAGCTATTCTTTGTAGTGAGACAACCCCTTTAAGTTAAATAGTTACATAGTATGGTTGAAAAAAGACATGTGTCCATCAAGTTCAACCAAGGGTGGGTAAAATGTGGTTGAAAGGAGGGAGACAGGGATTTTAAGTCCACACTGGTTAATGCCCTGAAACCCACAAGGCAAGAACAAATCTGCTCAAGTGGAGACCCTATCTCTGACCCCGGAGCCACCACCAGCCAGTCTCCAGAATTTTACATAGGTACATACGCATTAATATTCTTTAGTTTCAGGTAGTTATCTAAGCCTTTCTTGAAGCTCCCTACTGTTCCTGCTGTGACCAGCTCCTCAGGCAGGCTATTCCACAGATTAACAGTTCTTACAGTGAAGAACGCTTTTCTCCTCTGGTGATTGTATCCTTTTTCCTCTAGCCAAGGGGAATGTCCCCTTGTCTTCTGAGGAGGCTTTACTTGAAATAATTTTTCCCTATACTTTTCGTAGGGACCATTTATATATTTATATAAATTAATCATGCCCCCTGAAGTCGTCTTTTCTCAAGACTAAATAAGTTCAACTCTACTAATCTCTCCTCATAACTAAGATGCTACATTCCCCTTATAAGTTTGGTTGCTCGTCTTTGCAATCTCTTTAGCTCCATTACATCTTTTCTATAAACTGGGACCCAGAACTGAACAGCATATTGCAAGAGAGGTTGCACCAATGCTTTCTACAGCGGTAGAATTACATCCTTGTCCCGCGAGTCCATACTTCTTTTAATACACGTCAATATCTTACTTGCCTTAGAGGCAGCTGATTGACACTGTATGCTGTTCTGTAGTCTATGATCTACAAGAATGGCCAGATCTTTCTCAACAAGCGATTCTCCAAGTTTTTCTCCCTCTAGGACATATGATGCCTGCAGATTATTTCTACCGAGATGCAGAACCTTACATGTATCCACATTGAACCTCATTTGCCAAGTGGATGCCCAAGCACTCAGTGTGTCCAGGTCTGCTTGCAATTTATGAGCATCTTCCATTGATTGCACTACCCTGCATAGCTTGGTGTCATCTGCAAAATAGAAATCGTGCTATTGATCCCTTCCACTATATCGTTAATAAATACTTTAATTAAAAGAGGACCCAATACTGAGTCCTGGGTTACACCACTCATAACCTGGGTCCACTCAGAGTAGGAGTCATTTACCACCACTCTCTAAGTACGATCCAATAGCCAGTTTTTAATCCAATTACACAGTGTTATTTCTAACCAAATGGATTCTAATTTACCCAACAAACGCTTATGAGGGACAGTGTCGAACGCCTTTGCAAAGTCCAAAAACACAACATCCACAGCTGCCCCGCTGTCCAGACTTCTACTCACATCTTCATAAAAACAAGTTCAGATTGGTCTGACAACTTCTGTCCTTAGTAAATCCATGCTGGCAATCACTTATAATATTGTATAGTCAACATATTACTGTATATAGTCCCATATGAGTCCCTCAAACATTTTTCCCACAACAGATATTAAACTTACTGGTCTATAATTTCCTGGGCAAGACTTGAAGCCTTTTTTGAAGATGGGAAATACATTTGCCTTGCACCAGTCTCCTGGCACTATACCAGTCACCAGAGAATCTCTAAATATCATGTACAGAGGCACACCAACAACCGATCTGAGCTCTTTAAGAACTCTTGGGTGTATACCATTGTTCACTTTCAGTTTATTTAACTTGGCTTGGACCTTTTCTACACTGAGCCAATTAATTATAGCAGATGATGTATTAACAGTATTGGCACTACCTACATCTGAACTCGGCCCGCCCCCATCAACTACTTTCTCATTGTTAGTATGTCATGAGCTAAAGAACCTATTTAGTACCTCTGCCTTCACCTGGTTACCAGTGACCAGCTCCCCATCACAGGTTTTTAAGAGTCCTACATGCTCTGGCTTCGGCTTTTTGGCATTTAGATGCTTAAAGAATTTATTGGGGTTAGTCTTCCTGTCCTTGGCCACCTGTCTTTCATTTTAAATTTTAGCTGCTTTTATCGCTTTTTTACAGATTTTATTAAGCTCTTTGTAATTTCCAAAGGCTAATGTTGACCCCTCTGACTTATATTTTTAAATGCCCTTTTTTATTGTTTATTGCCCTCTTAACAGAGGTAGAGGCCATGTAGGAATTAGTTTTATTCGCCTATACTTGTTACCCATATAAATATATTTTGCAATAAATTTCCCCAAAGTATATGTAAAGCTCTCCCATTTGTCTTCTACATCACTGTTTGCTAATAGCTGCTCCCAGTCTATGTCCTGTATTTTGTTCCTCAATAAGGGGAAATTGGCCCTCTTAAAATTAAATGTTTTTGCCCTCCTGCTCTGTCTTCTTTTTTCCAGTTTACATGAAAATGAATTATATTGTGGTCGCTGTTACCTAGATTTTTAGAAACAGTGACCGCTCCAACAAGTTCTGCTTTGTTAGAAATTACCAGATCCAACAGAGCATCACTTCTAGTGGGTTCCTCCACAAACTGCCCCATAAAATTATCCTCTAACAGATTGAGGAACTTCCTTCCCTTTTCAGTTGATGCAGAACTGTGACTCCAGTTAATGCCTGGGTATATAAAGTCACCCATTATTACCACTGTACCCACTTGTGCTGCCCGCATCATTTGATTATGCACCTGTTCTTCTATCTCCTCAGTGATGTTTTTGGGTCTATAGATTATTCCAAAAAATATTATTTTCTGCATTAACCCCCCTTGTATGTCACCCACAATGTTTGACAATGTTGACAAAGTTGACAGGAGATCTTTTGAAACTTTAGCTACAGCAGTTTGAAAAAAATCAGAGGGGTAAAATATTCTTGTTTGGCATGGTAAAGGGCTGTGTGGTAAGCCAAAGCATGAATTTGTAATGGAGCAAGTCTGCAGATAGCTTTGATTTTCTCCACAGATGTTCAGCACAAGTGAGTATTAACCTCTCAGACATTTATGGTGTATTATAAACAAAGCTACTGTGCTACAACATTGGTGCTGTTACATTTAACATCCCATAATTCTTAATTTTTCATGACTGATGCGTGGCCTAAAAAAGGTTTGAGTCCAAATACTCCACTTTATTAGCAGCCATATGTTTAGGAATTCAGGTCTCTTTCCATGAATACAATGGAGGAAAGAACCAAAATAGCATAGTGGAGACTAGGGACTCAATTTCTTAGAAAACATTGTTTATTTATAGTCGCAAAAGTAATTTAAAACTGGACATTGTATCAACCTACATAAAATACAGAGTCAACCAGCTGAGCCCAACCCAACATTTCATTTTACAACTTCTTATGGCTTCTTTCGCTGTGAAGCGGAACCCTGGGTAGGGTTCAGCTGGTTGAATCAGCGGTTTATGTGGGTTCATACATGGTCTGATTTTAAAATACTTTTCTAAACAACATTTTTTAGGATGGAGAGGTGTAATTTCGGGCTTTCAATTAATTTCAATGGAAGTTTTCAGCACCTAGTTCTGTGCATGCATGGCTCTTTCCATTCATCAGCTGTTCTTTAAACTCCAGTTAAAACCAAAGTCGAGCTGTGCATAATCAGTTACCTCTACATTGTGTGCAGCGGGAAGAGGACCCCTATTCTCGAGAAAGATGCTGGTCCCAGAGGTGTCAATATAACATAGAGGTCGGCGGTGGAAAAAGCCTTTTAACAATACATCTGATTTTTACTTCTTTGTTTTCACTTGTATCTGACAATTATTTTTTCTTGCTTTCATTGTTATACTGTATCACTTTTTACATTCATTATCTCTAAACATTCTTGTTTTTGTTTATTCTTATTATTATCCTCATTAGCCCAGAGACAAATTGACTGTAAACTATCACATCCATCAACTGGTTTTATATTGCTTTTATTTCTGGGTTGATAAATTATCCATGTCAACTTGTTTAGAAAAGTCTACATGAAGGACAACACAAGTACATCTTATTTCAAAATAAAAAAGGCCAGAAAAAGATGTTTAATGTTGTAAGGAAAAAGTTCCCACAATGATATTGTGACTGTCCAATTTACCACAAAAGCATGAATCGGAGGTACACATGTTCACAGTTGTGGAAGATTTACCTCTTTTATGCAGTCAAATCAACTTATTTTATGCATTATTTACATTACAATCGGGGCTGTTCCTAGGCTAAATTGCACTCATGGCGGGGTGAATAAATTTCTCCCCTCCTCCCCCTTAACATAATGCGCCACAATGAGATGCATTGCTTCATCATCAGCCGCATCCAAAATATACAAAAAGCTTTAACACAATGTGCTAGGTATAAAAATTCTAAATAATAGTTATAAAGTTACCAAATAACACTGCTACACAAAATCAGAAACCCAAATCTAATAGTACCAATGGCCTACTTAGACCACATATCACCAGCACATAGTGATCGAATACCGCCACACCATGACCACATATCACCAGCACATAATGACCAAACACTACCACACCATGATCACATTTCACCACCACATAATGACCGAATACTACCACACCATGATCACATATCACCACCACATAGTGACTGAATAATGCAACATACCATTACTGAATATAAACTATTATACTACAACCAATATTACCGGTGTACAGTGACCATATAAAGATGGATACCAATTATACACAGGCTCTAGAAACATATAAGTGATTAAAGTAAAGTTATATCCAGGGACTTATAGGAGATGTCTGAATAGTTGTTCTATTTCTCTTTTTCTTCTCCATCCAGCCCAGACCACCATGATGTCTTCTAGCAGTCACGACTCTTCACTGTAGAATTTACAAAACAAACATCTTAGACTCCTCACTTTTCTACACTTCTCTACTAATTCCTATCTCTATGCAAACTCCCCATCTATAGTGACCCAAATGGTAATAATTACCCCCTTGTGCTCCAAACAGTAAAAGTACCCTAAAAGGCTATGGGGCTTCCATGTATGCATCAAGCTTTAGTCTTGTTTTGTATACCAATATAGGAAGTAGTTAAATTCCCTAAGACAATATGTAGGTACACACCCAATTAGGTAGGTGTATCACACCAATTAGGTAGTTAAACTAATAGGTCGGCCAATAGGTAGGTATCTCAGTTCCCTATTAAGTACAGTGCCTTGCGAAAGTATTCGGCCTCCTTGAACTTTTCAAACTTTTGCCACATTTCAGGCTTCAAACATAAAGATATAAAATTTTAATTTTTTGGTGAAGAATCAACAAGTGGGACACAATTGTGAAGTGGAACGAAATTTATTGGATATTTTAAACTTTTGTAGAAAATAAAAAACTGAAAAGTGGTGCATTCGTCCCCTTTACTTTCAGTGCAGCAAAATCACTCCAGAAGTTCAGTGAGGATCTCTGAATGATCCAGTGTTGTCCCAAATGACTGATGATGATAAATATAATCCGTCAATTGCACAGTCAATAAAGGTTATGTCACTACATAAAGCATTTTCATTAAAATTTTAATCATTCTTTGAGTAGGGATATATATTTCATCCACATTTCATATTCATTCTGAAATTATACATGACCTGTAGTCCAGTTCACATGGATTTCCTCCTTTACATCAGCATTTCTTCTCTCCACGCTGCAAGAGATAGCGTCTATCCGCCTTCATTGGACGCAGTCTGTCCTAATCAGATTCTGGCAGTACGTCTTACTTGCATCTCGATGTATCATGCAATGTCCGAATGCTGATGTAAAGGAGGAAATCCGTGTGAACTGGACTACAGGTCATGAATAATTTCAGAATGAATATGAAATGTGGATGAAATATATATCCCTACTCAAAGAATGATTACAATTTAAATGAAAATGCTTTATGTAGTGACATAACCTTTACTGACTGTGCAATTGACGGGTTTGGGCTCCCGTGTCACTACTGGACACTGTAGTCCGTAAATGTGTCAAACTAACTGTGGATAAATATAATCCCCCTGTGAGTAATCAAGTCTCCGTATAAATGCACCTGCTCTGTGATAGTCTCAGGGTTCTGTTTAAAGCGCAGAGAGCATCATGAAGACCAAAGAACACACCAGGCAGGTCCGTGATACTGTTGTGGAGAAGTTTAAAGCCAAAAATATTTCCCAAACTTTAAACATCCCAAGGAGCACTGTGCAAGTGATCATATTGAAATGAAAGGAGTATCAGACCACTGCAAATCTACCAAGACCTGGCCGTCCCTCTAAACTTTCATCTCAAACAAGGAGAAGACTGATCAGAGATGCAGCCAAGAGGCCCTTGATTACTCTGGATGAACTGCAGAGATCTACAGCTGAGGTGGGAAAGTCTGTCCATAGGACAACAATCAGTCATACACTGCACAAATCTGGCCTTTATGGAAGAGTGGCAAGAAGAAAGCCATTTCTCAAAGATATCCATAAAAAGTCTTGTTTAACGTTTGCCACAAGCCACCTGGAGACACACCAAATATGTGGAAGAAGGTGCTCTGGTCAGAAGAAACCAAAATCGAACTTTTTGGCCACAATGCAAAACGATATGTTTGGCGTAAAAGAAACACAGCTCATCACCCTGAACACACCATCCCCACTGTCAAAAATGGTGGTGGCAGCATCATGGTTTGTGCCTGTTTTTCTTCAGCAGGGACAGGGAAGATGGTTAAAATTGATGGGAAGATGGATGGAGCCAAATACAGGACCATTCTGGAAGAAAACCTATTGGAGTCTGCAAAAGACCTGAGACTGGGACGAAGATTTATCTTCCAACAAGACAATGATCCCAAACATAAAGCAAAATCTACAATGGAATGGTTCTCAAATAAACGTATCCAGGTGTTAGAATGGCCAAGTCACAGTCCAGACCTGAATCTAATCGAGAATCTGTGGAAAGAGCTGAAAACTGCTGTTCACAAACGCTCTCCATTCAACCTCACTGAGCTCAAGCTGTTTTCCAAGGAAGAATGGGCAAGAATTTCAGTCTCTTGATGTGCAAAACTGATAGAGACATACCCCAAGCGACTTGCAGCTGTAATCACAGAAAAAAGTGGCGCTACAAAGTATTAACTTAAGCTTTTCAGTTTTTTATTTTTTACAAAAGATTAAAATATCCAATAAATTTCATTCCACTTCACAATTGTGTCCCACTTGTTGATGATTCTTCACCAAAAAAAAATTAAATTTTAAATCTTTATGTTTGAAGCCTGAAATGTGGCAAAAGGTTGAAAAGTTCAAGGGGGCCGAATACTTTCGCAAGGCGCTGTATAATATAATATATTATATATATATATATATATTATATATATATATATATATATAACAAATTGAGCATGTTGTCAGTAAGGAGGTTACTGGAAATCTGATACGGCAGCAAATAACAGATGAACTAGAGATCATTTATACAGCGGCAATAACAGATAATAGAATTGCAAATAAAATATGAAAGAATAGATTGCTCCCACTAGGCCCAAATATGGGGAGAATATAGCCCCCACTAACTCCCCTATTATTAGAAAAATAATTCTCCATCTAGCATAAAGAAATTCTGTTTCAGAAAGTACATTGTAGCTGAGATCAAAAAGCTACGTGTAGCCTCATTGTATGTAAGTGTCAACGAACCTATAAGTGCCTGAGCCACAGAATAAAGTGAGGTAACATCAGCCGTAACCCAGGTATAAGGTTGGTCCCACTAAAAATACCTGAAATGCAACCAAAACTTGTTTAGTATCTAAACCAAAAATAAACATAATTAAAGGCTGCACGAAACAATTGACCCATGAGCATAGTTTCTCATTAAGACAACCTATGCCAGAAACTATGGGACAAGGAAGTGGTGAAAAAAACATTTTTTTGTGAACTCTGGAAAAGGAATTGAAGATATCTACAATAATATGAGCTGGGATCAGAGAATCCTCTATCTCTATGAACTTCCAAAATGAATCCCTCTACAAAAAGTGATGACAATTTATTATGGTATGAGGTCAGTATTAAGAGGGCAATAGGTGATAAGGTCAGACATATTAAAACCCGGAAAAAAGGGAAAAATTTTTTTTGGGGGGAAAAAAAGGAAAAAAAGGTTTTTTAAAAAAAAAAGGGGAAAAAAAAATTTTTTAAAAAAAAAAAAATTTTTTTTTAAAAAAAAAATTTTTTTTTTTTTTAAAATTTTTTTTTTTAAAAAAAAAATTTTTTTTTTAAACCCTTTTTTTAAAAAAAAGGGCTTTTTTTTTGGGGGGGGGGGGTTTTTCCCAAAAAAAAAAAAAATTTTTTTAAAATTTTAAAAAAAAAAAAAAAATTTTTTAAAAAAAAAAATTTTTTTAAAAAAAAAATTTTTTTGGGAAAAAAGGGGGGGGTTTTTTTCCCCCCCAAAAATTTTTTTTTGAAAATTTTAAAAATTTGACCCCCCCCTTTAAAAAAGGGGGAAAAATTTTTTTCCCCCCCCCCCTTTAAAAAAAAATTTTTTTTTGGAAATTTTTTTAAAAATTTTAAAAAAAAAAAAGGGGGGAAAAAAAAAACCCAAAAAAATTTAAAAAAAAAAGGGGAAAAAAAAAAAATTTTCCCCCCCCAAAAAACCTTATTTTTTTTTTTTTTTCCCCAAAAAAAAAAAAGGGGGAAAAAACCCCGGGTTTGTTTTTTAAAGGAAAAAAAAAAAAACCCCCCGGGGGGGAAAAAACATTTTTTTTGGGGTTTGGGGGGGGGTTTGGAAAATTTAAAAAAAGGGAGGGGGGAAAAATTTTTTTTAAAAAAAAAAACCCCTTTAAAAAGGGGTTTTTTTTAAAAAAAAAAATTTTTTTTGGGGGGTTTTTAATTTAAAAAAAAAAAGGGGGGGAAAAAAAAAAATTTTTCCCCTTTTTTTAAAAAATTTTTTAAAAAATTTTTTAAAAAACCTTTTTTAAAAAATTTCCCCCCCTTTTTTTCCTTTTTTGGGGGAAAAACCCAAAATAAAAAAAATTTTGGGGGGTTTTTTTGGGGTTTTTTGGGGTTTTTTAAAATTTTAAAAAAAAAAAAATTTTTCCCCCCCCCAAAAAAAAAAGGGGGGGGAAAAAAAAAAGTTTTTTTTTTTTTTTAAAAAAAGGAAAACCCTTTAAAAGGTTTTTTAAAAAAAAAAAAGGAAAAAAGATTTAAAAATTTTTTAAAATTTTAAAAAAAAAAATTTTTTTTTTAAAAAAGGGGAAAAATTTTTTTAAACAAAAAAAAAAAAAAAAAAAAAAAAAAACCGGTTTTTCCCCTTTTTAAAAAATTTTTTTTTGGGGAAGAAAACCCCGGGGGGGGAAAAAAAAAAAAAGGGGGGGGGAAAAAATTTAAAAAAAATTTTTAAAAAAAAAAATTTTTCAAAAAAAAAAAAATTTTTAAAAAAAAAAATTTTTTCTCTTTAATTTTTAAAAAATTTTTTTTTTAAAAAAACCCCCAAAAAGGGGGGGAAAAAAAAAAAAAAAAATTTTAAAAAAAAATTTTTTTTTCCCGGAAAAAGAAAATTTTTTTTTTTGGTTTTTTTTAAAAAAATTTTTTTTTAAAAAAAAAAAAACCCCCCAAGGGAAAAAAAAATTTCCCCGGGGGGCCCCCTTTTTTTTTGGGTTTGTTTTTTTTTTTTTTTTCCCCCCCTTTATTTTTTTTTTTTAAAAAAAAAAAAAAAAAAAATTTTTTTTAAAAAATTTTTTTTTTCCCCAAGTTTTTTAAAAATTTTAAAATTTTTTTTAATTTTTTTTAAAAAAAATTTTTTTTTAAACCCCAAATTTGGGAAAAAGGGGGGGAAAAAAAAAAAATTTTGCCCGGGGGGGGGAAAAAACCAAAATTTTTTGGGAAAAAATTTTTTTAAAATTTTTTGGGTTTTGGGGGGGTTTTTTTTTCCCCCCCTTTTTTTTTTTTTTTTTTTAAAGGAAAAGGGAAAAAATTTTTTTTTAAAAAAAAAAAAAATATTTTCTTTAAAATTCCTTTTTAAAAAAAATTTTTTTAAAAAGGCCCCAAAAATTCCCCCCGGGTTTTTGGGGGGGGTTTTTTTTTTTTTAAAAAAATTTTTTTTTTCCTTTTTTTTAAAAAAATTTTTTAAAATTTTTTTTTTTTAAAAAAATGTTTTTAAAAAAATTTTTTTTAAAAAAAAATTTTTTTTCCCCCCCCTTTTTAAAAAAGGGGGAAAAAATTTTTTAAAAAAAAATTTTTTTTTTAAAAAGGGCTTTTTTTTTTTTTTTTAAAAAAGGGAAAAAAAAAAAAAAAAATTTTTTTAAAAATTTTAAATGGGGGGAAAAACAAAAGGGGGTTTGGGGGCCCCTTTTTCCCAAAAAAAAAGGGGGAAAAAAAAAAGGTACCCCCAAAAAAAAAAAAATAAAAAAAACCCCAAAAAAACCAAAATTTTTTAAAAAATTAAAAAATTAAAAGGGCCAAAAAAAAAAGGGGGGGGTTTAAAAAGGGGGGGGGCCCCCTGAAGAAAAAAAAAAAAACCCCAAAACCAAAAAAAAAAAGGGGAAAAAAAAAAAAAAAAAGGGGGGGGGAAAAAAAAAAATTAGGAAAAAAAAAAAAATTTTTTGGGGGAAAAAAAAAAACCCCCAAAAAACCTTAAAGGGAAAATTTAAAAAAAACCCAAAAAAAAAAAATTTTTTTTAAAAAAAAAAAAAAAAATTTTTTTTTTGGGCCAAAACCCAAAAAAGAAAAAAAACCCCAAAAAAACCCCAAAAAAAACCCCCCAAAAAAACCCCAAAAACCCCAAAAAAAAAAACAAAAAACAACCAAAAAAAAAAAAAAAATTTTTTTCCAAAAGGAATTTTTTAAAATTTGGGGGGGTTTTTTTTTTTTTAAAAAATTTTTAAATTTTTAAAAAACCAAAAAAAAAAAAAAAAAAAAAAAGAAAAAAAAAAAAAAATTTTTTTTCCCCCCGGGTCTTTTAAGAACTTAGTCAGGGCAGAAGTATTGGAGAAATGGGGAAAAAAAGTTTGGGGAAGGGGTGAGAAAATTTTAAAAATGACAAGAGAGGAGATTAATGATTAAAAAAACTTAAAGAAGTAAAACCCTTTTTTTGTAAAGAAGGCGCAAAGGGGGGGGCCCATGTCCCGATGGGCAAGGAATTATATTTAATGGCCCCAAATTTCAACTTGATAATCAGGAATATAATTCACGATTAGTTTGAGATCCCCCCGATGTTTTTTAAAAAAGGGGGGAAAAGACCCCAATTTTTTCCCTGAAGCCCGGGAAAAAGAGGGTATTTTAATAAAAAAATTAGTGATGTGTTAAAGTTTGGAAAAATCCCAAAAACACCCATTATGTATTTAAATACCCAAAAAAACAAAAGGGAAATTTAAAGACCCCCCGGGGCGACCTATCGTCCGTCGGGGGGTTTGGGGCTTTGTTTATCACCCCTTGGGAAATTTTTTTTAGATAGGTTTTTCTGCAGGGAAAAAAGTGACCCCGCCTCCCACAATGCCGAAGGATACAAATGATTTTTTGATCGAATTTTAGCGGGGGAGATTTAAATGAAAATGACTAAGTTGTGTACTTTTCTATAAAAAGTTTTTTAAACAAATATACCCCACTAATTATGTATAGGGAAACAGGGGAGAAAAAAACTAATGAAGAACCCCAAAAAGGGCAAAAGCAGAAATAACCCTTTTTTTTCCCTTGTTTTGGGAAAATTTTCCTGACAAAAATTATTTTTTGATTCGGGCCCAAAGTGTTTTTTCCCAAAGCAAAAAGGGTTTTATGGGGGGTCCCAGCACCCCGGTTTTTGGTAAAATTTTTTGTGAATAAAATTGAAGGGGTGAAACGCACCCCACGGGGAAATTTTTCCCGTTTAAATATTTGCTTGGCCAGGTTCCCTGGATGCCCTGTTCATGTTCGGGATGGAAAACAGATGAGGGGAAAGGGAAAGATTCAATAGACATATCAATTGTATAAACCCCCTTTTGGAATTTTTTTGTAAACAAAAGATTTTTACTAATGTTAAATTTTTTGGATGTTTCCATCACAAAAAAAAAGAATTTAAATTTACACTAAAATTTTAAACAAAACCCACGGATTTGAAAAAACTTTTTGAGGGAAAGGGGAGCTTTTCATCCCCCAGGGACATTTAAGGGGTTTCCCAAGGGACAATTTTTTTCGTTTTAAAGAAGGAAATTTGGGAAACTGATACATTTAAAAATGATCAAAAAATAAAAATAATAGAAAAATTTATTGCCCCGTTGGTGTTGATGAGGGAAACTTTTAAAAGTTAAAAATAGGTGAAGAAATTAAGGGGAAAAAAAATTCCCAAAAGAAAACCCCTCGAAAAAAAAAAGAAAACCCGGAATTAACGAAACCCAAAATTTAGATTTTATCTTTTTAAATATGGGAAAAAATGGGGAATCCCTTTAAATTTAAAAATAGGGATTTTAAAAAATTTGGGGGAAAACTAAAAGAACCATATTAAAAACAGTAAAAAATAAATTATAGAGAGACCCCCGTTTTTTATACCCCCAAGGCAAAAATTTTGGGGAATTATATTATTCCTTAGAATATTTCCCAAAAAACCAACGTGTGTAATAAGGCAGCAATTCCCCCTTTGGTTTCACCAATACGAGGAAAATTTCCCTTTCTTTATGTGTCAAAAATTTTAGTGGTTATAATAAAAGGGAAATTCTATAAAAACACCCAACGGGGGGGGAAAAGAAGTCAATTTTTAAAAAGGGTTTTTTTTTATTTGCGATACTGGAAAAAAATCATATAAAATTTTTTGTTCCATGGGAAAAATTTATGTTGGGACAAACAGGGAAGGGAAAATTAAAAAAAATGGGGTCAAATCAAAAGGTCTAATCAAATTTTATAAAATTTAAAAAGGCGAAAATAGAAAGGAAAAATTTATATTGAAAATAGGGAAGGAAAAAAAACCAAAAAACAAAAAAAATTTTGGAGATCCCCAGGGGGCCCAC
Source organism: Phyllomedusa bahiana (assembly GCA_025379985.1). Lineage (NCBI taxonomy): Eukaryota > Metazoa > Chordata > Amphibia > Anura > Hylidae > Phyllomedusa > Phyllomedusa bahiana. Next base: position 24,818 of record JAODAL010000923.1, read on the forward strand.
ATTTTTATGGTGTCGGCCCTAATGTAGGGTTTTTAAAATGGTTTTGTATTAGGGAAAAATTTATAAAAAACATGACTGAGGAAAATAAACAATCACAATTTCTAAAAGGAGAGAATTTACTGGGTTTAAACCCGTTTTCAGGACTTTTTGACCGTGGGGGTCTCAAAGAAAAGGTAGGTGGGGTGTGTATTTGTAAAGGGGCTTCCTTTCCCCCCAAACCCGTAGGGGCGGGTTTTTGTAGGGTAAAAAAAATTTCAAATTAAAAAAATTTAAAAAATTAATATATAAAAAGAAAAAAAATTTTCTTACCCAAGACCCGATGTTTTTAAAATTTTTTGTTTTTAAAGGTCCCGTTAAATTTTATAAAATAGAACCGTTTCAAAAAATTCCCCCGAAAAGCTTGACAAAGGGGGCGGGGCCCCCAAAAAACGAGCCCCGGTCAGACGCAGGGGAGGTGATTTGGGGGCTCCCACCAGAGGAAATGAAGGTCTTAGCCCGTGAATAATCGCATGGACGGGAAAGGTTGGACTTTTTAAAATTTAAACCCCCCCCATACGGTTAACCCAATTTATATTTTTAAAGATAGTCTTTGGCTTTAATCGGGAAAAAATTTTTTCATTGTTTTAAAAAAAAAGAAAAAGATTTTTAAAAAATTTTGGTTTTTGAATAAAATAAAGACATAGCATATTGGGATTGGGGAATCCTATAAATCTAGCCACGAAGAGGTAACCGGGGATATATTACTATTAATAGAGTGAGACGAATGTTATGAAGTTAGAGAATTTTAAAGGAGCATCTACTGCTGTAAAGTCACGGGAGGGAGCGGAGGGGGGGCCCCCGCGGGCGAACACAGACAAGCTCTATAAAGAATACTGGATAAAGTCACCAAGACCTTAGTGTAGACATTGCAATAGCTTTATTATTAACATTTTCTATTGAAATAATTCCTGGATATTGGGCAGCCTGAAACTTATAGGAATACACATCTTTTCTAGTAACTGCAGGTCTCTTTGTTAGATGCAAAACCTCCCACTTTTATTAATACATTATACATTTCAGATAGGTGTTCATTTTTCAATTTTGCCTATTTCCACTTTTGTGATATATCCACCTTGGCACTAAATTGAATCCACAATTTTGTAGTCACCACAGGTGAATTGAAAGCTGCCAAAAATATCTTGTATTATACGCATAGACAAGCTCTATAAAGAATACTGGATAAAGTTCACCAAGACTTATGAAGAGCCATTGCAATAGCTTTATTATAACAGTTTTCTATTGAAATATTCCCTCGGATATGGGCCAGCCCTGAACTTATAGGATATAACACTTTTTCTAGTATCTGCAGGTCTCTTTGTTAGGTGCAAAACTCCACTCCACTTATTATTATCAATAATACAATTCAGAAAGGTTTCATTTCAATTTTGCCCATATCCACACCTTTGTTGATATCTTCACCGTGTACTTAAATTAGAATCCCAGCAAGTCAGACAGTTGATAGGTGCCAAAAATACCTTGAAAGTATCCTAATAAGATTTTCATGATATGTGTTTTTTTGACTAGGCGCACTAAAAGCTTTGTACATTGAGGCACCTTGCACTGTAAATGTGAATACTGCAATTTTTTAGGTCACCACAGGTGAATTGATAGGTCCAAAATAATACCTTTTATTATCCGAATACATTTCAGAATACGTATGTTTTTTTCACTTTGCGCAGGCCAGTTTGTTATAGATCTACTTTGCAGTTAAAAATTTGAATATAGCAATTTGTAGTCACCACAGTGAATTGATAGGTGCCAAAAATACCTTTTATTATCCGAATTACATTACAGAGACTGTTTTTTTTTGCACTTTTGCCCAGTCCAATTTGTTTGATAGAGCCACCTTGCAGTTTAAATTTTAGAATCAGCAATTTGTTAGTTACCTACAGGTGAATTGATAGTGCCAAAAATAACTTATATCATCCAAATACATTACAGATACGTGTTTTTTGACTTTGGTGCACTACAGCTTTTGTTCATTGAGGCACCTTGCACTTAAATTTAATACTGCAATTTTTAGTCACCACAGTGCATTGATAGGTGCCAAAATACCTTTTATTATCCAATACAATTTCAGATACGTTTTTTTCACTTTGGCGCAGAGCCAGCTTTGTTATGATAGATCACTTTGTAGTTAAACATTTGAATACAGTCAATTTTTTGTATCACCACAGGTGAATTGATAGGTCCAAAAATACCTTTTATTATCCAATACATTACAGATACTGTGTTTTGCACTTTTCCCAGTCCCAGCATTTGTTGATAGAGTCCACCTTTGCAGTTAATTTGGAATCCCAGCAATTGTGTAGGTATACCACAGGTGAATTGATAGGTGCCAAAAAATACCTTTTATTATCTGAATATACATTTCAGATACGTGTTTTTTTCACTTTGGTGCGCAGGCCAGCTTTGTTGACTTGATATTCTACTTGCAAGTTATATATGAATCCAGCAATTTGTTTTGATTTGAGGGATTTGAGAATATCTGTATTGCCGTCTTTTTTAATAAGAGACTTTCAAAAACTCTTCCCATACCTTCTCAAATTTGTATATTTCTGACATGGAGCGGAATCAGGTGGTAAGCGAGCAAAGAGGGGTGTAGACAGGAGGTAGAGGTACAGAGAAGGTGCTCCTTTCCAGTGCTCGGCGACAAACACGCATGCCAGCTGATCATCAGTTGCAGGACCGTCGAGCCTGTCATCGCTGGGTCAAGCCCTGTGAATCTCAGTTAAACGAACAGCGTCGGCAATCTGTCCCCTCAGTGGAAAATGCAAACCTGCATCCAGCAGTCCTTACTCCTTTACCTCCTCGTCCTCCAGTCACGGCCACCAAATGTCGTCATCAGCAACACCACAATTCCGTCCAACATTAAGCAGCCCAAAAATGTCAACTCGTGTACCCACCACTGTGGATAATCCCATTTCTGAGAACCTCTTGATGTACAAATGCTGTTGGTTCAGAGGCATTAAAAGATCAAGAGGCCAAAGAAGATGAATTTTCTCTGCTGTGATCCCAGTTACTGATGCCATCAGATGAGGAGAAGGAAGGCCGTCAATCGCAAAAATCCTGGGCGGTCGGACAGCGCCTTGCAGTCCCTCTTTCTTTGTAAGCCCGCAGCTCCTGATGCAGAATGTCAGGACCTAGACGAAGTCACCTGTCGGTTGATGATGATGATTGAACGACATTGCGGATCCAACGTGTTCTTTTCATCAGCAGAATTTGCTTGCGACCGCATTCATCACTGACGAGGAGAAGACGATGGGGGTAGTTGGCCATTACGGTTCCGCCTCAAAAAGGGAGAGGGCGGTCGCAGAAGTCCGCTGATATGATCCCCAAGCCACGGTCACGCAAACCCCGCTCCATGCTTATCGCCATCAAAAAGATCCACGGACCTCTCAAGCCTGGCCTTCTTTGACTCCAAGCCTCTGATTACACCCAGCGATGTCATAGCCCCGCCTTTTGCCAGTAAAACGCTTAAGTAAACTGCAAGAACCTTAGGGTTGGTTAACCACGGCACCAACATGTCCTAGTCACAGGTCAGCGAATGCAATGAGTTTTAAATGGAGGCAAACAACTTAGGCAAAAAAGGCCAGAACCGACGCCGGCATCAACCAACAGTCACAGCACCCCTCTGTGTCGTCCGCCTCCTCCACAACCACCAATGTTTCCTTAGCTGCCCATTCTCTCAGAGTCATGATCAGGGATCAGCCTTCGCTTCACAGAGCCTCCACCGTGTCGCCCGAGTACCACCAGCACCACCAGTACACCCATCCTACCCCTCTCCTTCCACCATTTGACGACCTGCACGCCACAGCGGCCAGTCTAGCAGCCAGCCTCTGTCTTCCAGGTTTGGGACAGAAGAAACACTTTAACCCAAACCAACCTAAAGCCAAAAGTCTGAATTTCGGCATTGCCAGGCTTTTGGCCTTGGAAATGTTTGCCTTTTCCTCTGGTGGACACAATGGGTTTCTCCGCCACATCATTGCCCTTGCCTGCCCCCAATACCAGATGCCGAGCAAGCATTACTTTGCCAGAAAAGCCGTCCCTGCCCTGCCAGCCACGTGTCAATCAAAATTGTCAAGCGCGTTGTTCTGCATCTGTTGTCCTGAAAGTCCATCTGAACCACCGACCCACATGGTAACTAGTAAAGCACAGGCCAAGGCCGCTATATCTTCTGTCAGCTCACGGTGAGCTGGTGGGAATGTCCCTGGGGTGACGGTGGCTCTCAGGCTCGGCGCAATCCGCTCTTCAACCGCAGGGATGGTGCAGTGTTTCTTCCCCCAAGGTCCCTGGTGCATCACGTGCCCCCAAGAGAAACCATGGCCGTGTTAAATTAATCTGTCTTGGAGACCGTCCACACACAGGTCAGAGCTGTGGACGGGCTCTCCTCAACGAGACTGAGCGCTGGCTGGGTGCCAAGAACCTTGTGCGCAGGCAAGGTGGTGTGCAAAACGGGCGAAATCTGCGGGCCACCCCCTTAATATCGTAGGCTGGAGCCATCCCTGCCTGGCACATGTCATGAACCTTGTCGTCCCAGAAATTCTAAAGAGCTTAAACCTACCCCTACCGGGTCTGACTGCCTCTGAGAAGGCTCGAAGTCTAAGTTTGAACTTCCGCCCGATCGCACCCTGCTTCGTCCCGCTGGCAGCTGTTGCAGCGTCAGCTCTGGCCTCCCCCGTCAACCGTCTCATTGTTGAACGTGGCAACATCGCTGGAATTCCACCCTCCACATGCTCCATCGATTGGGCAGCAGCGCACAGCCATTACGCAGTACAAGTGACACATGGCCTGGGACAAGCAGCGGTGCTGACCTCGGGGTGCTTTGATCCACCGAGGTGGAACAGGTGAAAGAGCTCTGCACCATCCTTGCCCAGTTTTTGAGAAGCCACCAAAAAGTCAGTGCGGACAATGCCTTTGGTCAGATGAGCATTGTGGACCACTCTGAACAACAGTCCCTCCACGACGGAGAGGAGACGGACACAGATGCGGACACGGACCTTACTCTCCGCAATCCACAAGGCCCTACAGTATCACAATTCATCGGTCTTTCCATTAGCATGTGGTTCGGGGTCCGAGCTAGTGCAAGGTGGCGCATCAGCTCCTCAGGGTGCAACATCTCAGCAAGTCAGGGCTGTTTAACTGTGCCGGAGCAGCGGAGGAGGAGACGGTATTCCCTAGACACCGATGTTACCCAAGACGTCCCTGCTTGGGAAAGAGGTTGGCGCAATTTGAGCGGAGAGGAAGATGAGGAAGATCAATTTGCTATGCCCCTCGACCCAGAGGCCCAGGGAAATCAAGGCCCCATCTCTCACATGAGTGCCTTGGGATGCTCCATTTCCTCCATGATCCTCCGCATAAGGCCATCAAAATGAACAACAGTTTACTGGGGTGCCACCCTCCCTGGATCCCCGGTACAAAAACAAAACTCAGCACTTTTCCTACACCCACCCAAATAGAGAGTAAAATGCCAGGAAATGGAGACCTTGCTGATTGATCAACTGGAGACCATCTGTGCTCTGCTTCATCGTTCCCCAAATGTCACGGTGGAACAACACAGGTAGAGTGCCAAGTAGCGTAGCGGCAGCAGAAGCAAGGTGGCAAGAACCTAATGGTGACCACTGCAATCTTGTTTACCACCACCACCAACGCATGCAATGCAGAGGCACACATCCACACACAGAGATCAAGCTTAGATCATGGTGCATGACTACTGCGTCTTCAACAGCCGATGTTTTTGTATGTGTTCCGGACCCATAGACTTCTGGGTATCCAAAATGGACGAATGGCCCTAGGCCAGGCTCGTCACGCCAGAGAGTGTTGTCCTGCCCAGCAGCCAGCGTCATATCTGAGCGGACCTCAGCACAGCGGAGGAGTCATTACAGACAAACGCATCCGCTTTCCACAATAATGTGGATCGTTAGACTTTCATCAAGAATGAATCCAGCATGATCTCTATTATGTTGTGGCCCCAATTGCCCAAAGGTCACCGATTAGTTGCCCATCTCTACTTCACTTCCTCTTCAAACACTAAATGTCCTCTTAAAAAATGTTTTTTAAAACATGAATAATATCTTCACAGCAATTTTTATTCTCGTTTTCCCAACAGTTCATTTACTGGTTTTGCCTGTGAGGAGACTGATAAAAGAACAGCAAGGTTTTTGGACCAACACCGTGATTCCATTTACTCAACTTTATCTTAAGAAGTTTTTCGCATTGTCAATGTTTTTGAGGTCATGTTTGCTGTGAGATACAGCTATAATATGGTCCTTTGAACAGAAATGTGGCTTTTAAGTGGCATATCCTCCCTCACAATGTTTAAGTGTGGCTGAGGAGTCATATTTATAATTGTGGGTGGGGGGGGTCATGGGGTAGGGGGGGGGGGGGGGGGGGGGGGGGGGGGGGGGGGGGGGGGGGTGGGGGGGGGGGGGGGGGGGGGGGGGGGGGGCTGGGCTGAGGATTGACAAGGGGCAAGAGGAGAGTGGGGGGGGGGCATGGTCGCGGGGGGGGGGGGGGGGGGTGGGGGGGGGGGGGGTGGGGGGGGGGGGTGGAACGAAATGTGGCTTCTAAGTGGCATTTCTCCCATCACAATTTTTAACATGGCGAGAAGTCATTTTTATAATTTGTTTTTTTTGGATCATGCCTGCTGTTGAAATAGCAGCAATACTAACAGTCCTATTATAAAAATGGTTGTTTCTAACAGACATTTGTTCTTCACAATTGTCCAAAAGGGCTCAAGGGACAAGGCTTTGAATATTTGGGGGCATTTTGCTATGGAATTGCAGCTATATTCTACAGGTCCTATAATTAAAAAATGTTTGTTTCCAAACAGACATTTTGTTCTTCACAATTGTCAGAGAGGCTCAAGGGTGATGTGCTGTCAGAAACAGAATAGGTCAGGACACTGTTAATGGACACATAATTGCAAAATGGAACTTGTTTTTTGCAAGATCTTTAATATAGCTACAATCCCCCTAATTTTTTAAAAAAAAATTGAGACAACCTCATTAATACAATTAAAAAAGAGAAACAAAGACATGGTGGGAATTCCATCCTATTAAAAATGTTTTTTTCTAGAATTAAACTACTAAAAAAATTGCAAGTACAAATAGATGTGTAAAAAAATTCCCTCTAATTTACAAGGGAGGTACAGGAAAACTTGACCAGATGTAGGATTTATTCAAGGACATGTGAGTAATGGAGCACGGACAGAAACAAAAGTACAGAAGACAATTTCCTCCAGCACGTTGAGTAAAATGAGAAAAAGAATGCAAGTAAAAAAAAAAGGCACTGGGTGGAACAGGAGCGTTAAACACCAGTAATTCCCAAGTGAAGCTCAATTGTACCCGCACTCATACGAGGGGCAAGCGCTACCCAGGTCCTTGACTGTGTACTGAAGGAGGCAGGCGAGTTCTCACACTTCCGCTTCCGCACACTGCTTTCAGCACGACAGTTTTCGTTGCTGCGTCATCAGGGCCTTTTAACCTGCGTGTAATAATACGGATGCCAGCCTGGCTCTCACCGCACCCGACTAGTAACCTCCGCCCTGTCATCTGTGGCACAGACAGGTATAGTCAAAGTCCAGTTCACTAAAATGGTGGTTGAAAGACGTCCTTTTCCGCACTTTTTAATCTGGGGTCCAGACAGTTTAATGGTCATACTGGCGGATCCAGGACAGTTCAAGTTCAATGTCCCAGTTCAACTAAAATGGTGTTGAAAGACTCCTTTTTTTCCGCACTTTTAATCTGGGGTCAGACAGGATTAATGGTCATACTGTGGCCCAGGACACGGACAGTAATAAAATGTCCAGTCAACTAAATGGTGGTTGAAAGACATCCTTTTTCCGGCACCTTTTTAATCTGGGGGTCAGACAGGTTTAATGGTCATACTGCGGTTCCAGGACAGGTATAGTCAATGTCCTAGTTCACTAAATGTGGTTGAAGACTCCTTTTTCCGGCACTTATTTAATCTGGGTCAGACAGGTTTTTAATGGTCCATACTGCGGTCCAGGACGAGTTCTAGTCAATGTCCACTTCAAACAAAAAAATGGTGGTTCAAGACACTTTCTTCCGGCACTTTTTAATCTGTGGGGTCATATGCATGTTTTTACGGTCATGCTGCGTTCCAGGACAGGATATTCAATTGTCCATTCAAGTAAAATATGGTCAAATAATACTGCTTATGGCACATTTTTTTAATTTGTGGTGATGCAGGTTTTAGGTCATGCTGTGGAACATGACAGGAAATTGATGAGTGTTGTGACTTTTTTTCTGTGGCTTTTATAGTCCTCAGTGTTGTGCCTAAGATGTAGCAAGTATCCATTTGACTGTTGTGCCTGTATAATTCCAGCTACTCCATCCATGTTTGGTGTAGGAATAAGGTGTTTGTTGCTCTCCCATATACTTTAATGTCATTCGCTCATAATCGCTGCTCACTATCGAAAAACCTTATCGATAGCGGCCGACTATCACTATCAGCCCGATTCGATAGTCCAACGTAATCGCTCAACACTAATTGAAAACGTAAATTCGTCCATATTCCCTTGGTACCATTCTAAGCTACTTGTTCCTTATTTTAGGCTCAGTTGGGTGATTATTTACGGACTTAAATACGTCCGAAAATACATCCAGAACTAAGCCTGGGAAAACAAGAAATCCTGCTTGAGGAGGACCACAGTCCCAGCCAAACCTGTGTCTGTGGTCTGGCTCTTGCTGTACATACAAAATAGAATAAAATGTGAATTGAAGAACAAATACATCTTCATTTTTTTATTTAAAACAATAGACCCAAATAAACATCTGTACAACATCTAGCATTGGCTTATGTGATGTTAAATAGTATGATTTTCACAGAGTTTTTGAATACATTTAGTATGGAAATTTTTTATCATTGAAGCTAATATATATATATTGTCATTAATGTTATTGTAAAAAAAAAGTATTAATACGGATTTTGCGTCGGAGATAAAGTCCCCATAGTAAATAATGGGGAATGTATTTCAGACACGAAATCCGTTCCAGAATTACATTGCAAATACGCGTCCACAAAGTTGGCACGAATATGCAAGTAAATCGGAACGGATTTCGCATGCAAATACATTACACAATATTAAAATAAATGGAATTTGTCATTGAAATAATTACATAATAACAGACATATCCAAGTGCTAGAACAATTAAATCAATGTATTAATAAATTTTTTACAATAACATTAATGACAATATATATATTAGCTTCAAAATAAAAAATATCCATTACAAAATGCATTCCAAAGTCCATAGAAATTACAATTTAACATCACATAAGCCAATGCAGATAACACAGCAAGCTGACTGTCAGAAAAAAAGTGTTGCTGACAAATTAAACACCTGGACATCATTCACTTTTTGTTCTGGCATGAATAACAGTGGTAGTGCGATTCTGTATTTACTTCCAGCTCTGTTTTTTTGCACTATTGCGTCCTTTATTGGAATTAGAAAAAGAAGCAGGAATTGTGTTTGGAAAGGGTACTGCTTGTTTTTCTGTTAACTCTGAAGCAGTATCTGAGGTGGAAATTCATACTGGTGTGAACTAGTTTTTAACTAATGTGGACGTGCTGTCCTCCAAATACAGTAGAAATCAATGCAAACATAAACATGTGCATGGGTAAAATACAGTGATGAGGATTGTGCAGACAACTACATGTGAGGGTACAGTGCTATCTGCAGCAAACATGGGTCCAACAACTAACTGTAAATAACAGCTAAAGACATAGAACCTAAGTAAATGCATAACTCTATAATGTGCAGCCCTAAATTGCTAGTTTGGACAAACCAGTGATGCTACTGTAGGCTTAAATTGAAGAGGATATTTACATGCTTCCACTCTTCATGTGTCTTGGGAAAAATGGCTGCTGAGGAGAAGACTATGATGTAAGCAGGTCAGGTAGTATTATAGCAGCCTTCAAGGGACAAACCTAACATAACGTGCTTAACTAGCAATAAACATAAACAGACACTAGATGGAGCTGTGATGACTAAACAGAAATACATCCGAAGGCATGACACTCCCCATCTGGTACCCCAGGGTACCACATTAAAGCATGTCAGAAGAGAACAGCAAAATGAGTTTAGTCTTGAGTCCAAAATTTGCATTGTGTCTGTGAAGTAGAGATGTATTGGCTTCTCCATCTATCCCAGAAGACATCTGTTAGGGTTTCTACTCTTCTCCAGTGGTTCTTGTATAAGTCTTTTTCAGCAAACTTAAGAAGAGGAGCTGGATACATTTTTTTGGGTGAGAAGAGTAGAAGGAGTCAATCTGGATCAGATTCTGACTCTAATAGTTTGTATGTGCTTTTTTCCAATTGTAAGGTACTGGTTTGTACAGAAATTTTGGCTCTGTGAGCCAGGTGGTGTCTTTAAGGCAAGATGCTGGTACAGCTCTAGTTGCATGATCTGCTGGGTTGTGTTCAGTCGGTACATAGCGCAACTGAGCAGATTTTGTCGACCTTCTAATTCTTTGAACTCTATTTACATAGACATAACATCTTCTGGTCTCATTGTAAATGTAGCCCAGCACTACTTTGCTCTCTGTATGGAACACTGTGTTGTCAAGTTTTACATCTATTTGTGATGTCATCAGTTATGTCAGTTCTACTGCTAGAACAGCAGCACAAAGCTCTAGTCTAGGTATGGTAGACTGTGGTTGGGGTTCTAGCTTTGCTTTATCCATTACAAAGCTAACCTGGACTGAGTCTTTAAAGTCTATTGTTTAGAGAACAGCTACTGCAGCAATTGCTTTAACTAAAGCATCACAGATACTGTATACAAAGCTTTCTAGACTGAACTTCTCCAGGAGGGATAACAGCATATAGTCTAGCTATGTGTACGTTAGACAACATCTTTAAAGAGTCTCACCATGCTATCCATAACACTTCTTTCTCTGAAGGAAGTGTAGAGCCCCAATCATATGTATCTGCAGTTAATTCACTGAGGAGAGTCTTACCTTGGATGCTCCCAGATGCCAGTCATGTGAAAGGCCTTTGCTCTTGGTCGACCTGAAAATTAAGAGTGTCAGTCTTGAGGTCCCAATTGAGCCCTAGGCTGCGCTGTATATGTATTGAGTCTGTTGACAAGTCTAAATCTTTCATATCCATGGCGTGATCTTGACTGGGGAAGGCCTCCATGACAACTTTGCTGTTTGATGCTATCTTATGTAGCATGAGGTTCGAACAGGCGAGCATACTTTGGGTTCTCTTGAGTAGACTGATTGCAACCTTGGTGAAGGAAGGGGCATTAGGTCATCATCTACATAGAAGTCTCTGTCCACAAATTGTCTGGCATCTTTTCCATATTCTTTCTCACCCTCTTGAGAAGATATTCTGAGAACATAGATAGCAACTTCAGTAGATGTGCTGTTGCTAAAAACATGTACCTTCATGCGGTATTCTTTGATGACTTTGGTAGGGTCATTATCTCTAAACCAGAAGATTCTCAGGAAGTTCCTGTGTTCTTCGTTAACAAGGAAGCAATGATACATTTGTTGTATATCAGCCACATTAGCAAAAGGTTCTTTGTGGCATCTAATATGGACACCAAGTAGTGTTTTATTGAGGTCTGGTCCTGTCAGAAGAACATTATTAAGGGACACACAGTTATACTGTCAGCTGGAGTCGAATATTACCCGGATTTGTCCTGGTTTCTTTTGATGATAGACCCCGAAGATTGGTAGGTACCAGCAGGAGCGTAGCTAGAGACTCAGGGGCCCGGGTGCAAAATTTCAGCTTGGGGCCCCCCTACCCTTAGACACCGTCTGTTGGCCAATACTTTTCAACAACAGGTTCCCTACTTGCGGTGGCGGAGGTCCGCGGTGTAGCGGCTGAAGAAAATTATTTCTGTTAAAAGAAATTGTCCAATAGAAGAAAATTAATTTAAAAAGGGGCCAAAGAAAAACAAGTTATACCCACAAAGTTTCTGTTACCTCTTGCCCTCCACCCTCAAATAAAAATGTTGTGGGGTGCTTTACCTCAGCTACTGCCTGCACCGTGCAGGCTGCGGCTGCGAAAGCTGCATTGCTGTCTCTATGTGACCTGACCCAGTGATACTCCAGTATGGCTAGGTGGCTTCTGGTCCCCCTGGCTAAGGGGCCCAGCTGCTGTGATCCCTGTAGCTACTGCAGTATAAAGAAGTTGGTGCTGCAATATTGTAGATTCACACATCAACCGTGGCCTTCTTAACCCCATAAATGCACTATCTTCAGAAAGAACCTTCAAGGCCTGTTATAGTTTATAATACCTTCATTATTTCTTCAAAATGCGAACAACGTAATACTTAGTACTTGGTACATAAACATATAGAGATACAAAGTGGTAAAAACCTGACACCAGGCCTTGAAGGTACTTTCTGAAGAGACCCCTGTAGCTGCGCCACTGCCCACACACACACATACTATATATATATACACTCACCGGCCACTTTATTAGGTACACCTGTCCAACTGCACGTTAAAACTTAATTTCTAATCAGCCAATCACATGGCGGCAACTCAGTGCATTTAGGCATGTAGACATGGTCAAGACAATCTCCTGCAGTTCAAACCGAGCATCAGTATGGGGAAGAAAGGTGATTTGAGTGCCTTTGAACGTGGCATGGTTGTTGGTGCCAGAAGGGCTGGTCTGAGTATTTCAGAAACTGCTGATCTCCTGGGATTTTCACGCACAACCATCTCTAGGGTTTACAGAGAATGGTCCGAAAAAGAAAAAACATCCAGTGAGCGGCAGTCCTGTGGGCGGAAATGCCTTGTTGATGCCAGAGGTCAAAGGAGAATGGGCAGACTGGTTCGAGCTGATAGAAAGGCAACAGTGACTCAAATAGCCACCCGTTACAACCAAGGTAGGCAGAAGAGCATCTCTGAACGCACAGTACGGCGAACTTTGAGGCAGATGGGCTACAGCAGCAGAAGACCACACCGGGTGCCACTCCTTTCAGCTAAAGAACAGGAAACTGAGGCTCCAATTTGCCCTAAGCTCATCGAAATTGGACAGTAGAAGATTGGAAAAACCTTGCCTGGTCTGATGAGTCTCGTTTCTGCTGCGACATTCGGATGGTAGGGTCAGAATTTGGCGTCAACAACATGAAAGCATGGATCCATCCTGCCTTGTATCAACGGTTTCAGGCTGGTGGTGGTGGTGTCATGGTGTGGGGAATATTTTCTTGGCACTCTTTGGGCCCCTTGGTACCAATTGAGCATCGTTGCAACACCTTGTGGAATCTATGCCACGAAGATTGAGGCAGTTCTGAAGGCAAAACGGGGTCCAACCCGTTACTAGCATGGTGTACCTAATAAAGTGGCCGGTGAGGTGTATATATATATGTATTAATATATATATATATATATATATATACATATAATATATATATATATATATATATATAGTATATATATATATATAGGGTATGAGCGATTATAATCGACAATGTTGAAATCGGCACGGTTTTTTAGGTGATCGGAAATTTCCGATTACGCGTTATTTTAGGTGAGAATCTGCGCATAATCTATTACTATTGCGCCATTTTCGGCGCTTCCTGTCATTTTGGTGGCCAGCAAATCAGCTTAGAGCATAGAGCAGGGTGAGCTGGGTGTGCGACGTCATGACTGTGATGAGTATGGTTGTCATTGGCTGGAAAAATCACATGACCTCGTTTTGCATAGAACAGCATTTCCTGTTAATCATCAGTGTTTCAGTGTCTCTCACTAGAGCAGGACGTGTGCTAGATCTCTCAACACAGCTCAGCTCAGCTCAGAGACACAGTTCTCTTTATTCATACAGACAACTATGCTGTTAGCTGTCAACATTAGAAAATAGGTAGATTAGAGAATTTCAGCTTTTAGTTAGTTTGACAGGACTTTTTAAAAAGACATCTTGCCGTACAGCCCGGGGGGGGGGGCGGGGGGTTTCCGGGGGAAACAGACAGCAGGCGGGGTTTTTAAAAGGGGAGTGTATATTGTGAAACCCCCCGACTCTATTTTTTAAACTGCATTGGGAAAGGGGTTTTTTTTTTTAAAAATTTTTTGGCCAGACCCCCTTTGCACCGAGGGGAAATAGTACCTTTTATTTTTGCAGCCCCGTTTGTTCAAGACCCCCCTTTTATTGTAGGATACAGAAATTGTCCCAGTAACTGCTGTTTTATTTCAATAGGCAAAAACCCCCCTTTTATTTTCCGTATAACTTTTTTAAAAGGGTTTTTTTTTGTGTTGGGGCGTTTTTTTAAACGACAAAATTTAAATCGGCCCAAGGGTTTTTTTGGGATCAAATTTCCCCGATCTGCGATAATTAAAAATTAAAATCTGAGCATCATCTATTAAGATCGCGGGCCCTTTTTTGGCGCTTCCTGTATTTTTTTGGGGGCCATCAAATCAGATTTTAAAAAAGAGCAGGGTGAGATGTGTGTTTCGATGTCATAACTGGATGTTTATGGTTTTCGATTTTTGGGTGGGAAAAAACACATGACCCCCCTTTTACCCCTAGAACGCGTTTCCTGGGTTTTTGCCCCAGTGTCTCTCCCGCATCTCATTGGGATAGGGCCTGCGCTCTGCCCCGTGGCCCCAAAAAGCCAGCGAAAAAAAAGTCTATTTTTTTCACAGAGAAAACCCCTACTAATTTTGCTGTATTTCCTTCCCCAAATTTTGTTAGATTAAAAGATTTGAAAAAATTTTTTGTAGTTAGCTAGAAAATTTTAAAAACCGGGGATCTACCGCTGTAAAATTCACAGCGGCGGGGGGCGGGGGGGGGGGGCCCCCCCGGGCCCAACACAGACAAGCCTATCTATAAAAACCTGGATAAAATTCACCAAAAATTAGGTTTTAACATTGTAGTGGAAAAAATCTTTTTTATTAACCCTTTGCTATTGAAATATTTTCCTGGATATTTGGGCAGGGCCCGAAAAATTTATTGGGGTACACTTTTTTTCTTTGTAACCGCAGGTTCTTTGTTTGCTGCAAAAACTTTCCCCTTTTATTAAACAGTAAACATTTTTTGGGTAGGGGTTCAATTTCAATTTTTTCCCCTTACAAACCCGTGACTGTTTATATATCCCCCTTTCATTAAAATTACAATACAGAATCTTGTGTCAAACACGGGTTTTTTGGGTTTCCAAAAATAACCCGGGGATCGACGAAAAAAACCAGTTACGTTTTTTTTTGAAATTTTTTCGCACCCAGCATTGTTCAAATTTACCCGCTTTAAAGGGAAAAATCTTAAAACAGCAATTCTTTTTTCACCACAGGGGAATTTAAAGGGGGCCCAAAAAAAATTTGTTTTTTTATACCAAAACATAACAGTTAAAGTGTTTTTTTACTTTTTTCGCCCCAGATTTTTTCCTTGCGCAGCATCTCGTAATCTTTTAAAAAAAGCAATTTTTATATTCACCCCCAAAAAGGGAATTGAAAAGGGGCAAAAAAAAACCGTTTTTTTATTTCAAAAAATAAAAAGTTACCCTGTTTTTTGACTTTTGCCACCCCCATTGTTTTTTACGCACAACTACGTAAATCTTAAAACAGCAATTCTATATTCACCACAGGTGAAAAAAAAAAGGTCAAAAAAAAAGTTTTTATAACCAAAAAAAACAGTTACGGGGTTTTTTGAAATTTTTCAAAACACCCGCATTGGTTTATTGACGCAGCATCTACGTAAATCTTAAAACACCAAAATTCTATAGTCACCACAGGTGAATTGAAGGGGCAAAAAATACAGTGGTTTTTAAAACGAAAAAAATAACAGATGCAGACATAACGCCCTTTTCCCGGGCCCCTTTTTTTTCTGGGGGTTTAGGGCAGTTTAAAGGTCATACTGCGGTTTTCCGGACAGGTATGTCAAGGTCAGTGAAACTAAAATGGTGGTTTTAAAAGACCCCCTTTTTGCGGGACTTTTTTTAAATTGGGGGGATGCAGGTTTGGGGGGGTTTTATGGGTGCGTTCCAGGGGGAGGGATATTCAAAAGTCCAGTTCAAGTAACCCTGGGGTTCAAATAACTGCTTTGGCACTTTTTTTAAATTTTTGGGGAAAGCGGTTTAAAAGGTTAGGGGTGGTTAAAACAGGGATAAGAATGGTTGTGACTTTTTTTCTGGTACTTTTTAACCTAAGTGTGTTTTGCCCAAGATGGCACGTATCCATTTGGGCTGTTGTGGGGTGTTAATTTCAGCTTCTCCAGCCTTGTTTTTGGGGGTAATAATGAAGGGTTGTTGCCTCCCATAGACTTTTTGGGAATCGTCATTTAAACATGCCACTATCGAAAAAACCTTATCGAAGGGCCCACTATCGGGCCCATCGCTCGATCCCGATAGCCAACGCAATCGCTCAACACTAGTGTTTTTCCCCCTTTGGGGCAGCCCCCGTTTTGAAAAAAGACCCCCCTTGTACTTATATTTAGGATACCGAAATTTGGTTTTTAATTGCAGGGGATTTTTTTAAAGGGGGGGCAAAACCCACCCTTTTTTTTTCCGTAAAAATTTTAAAAAAAGGTGTTTTTCACTTTGGCCCCTTCCCGTCATTTTGGTGGCCAGCAAATCAGCTTAGAGCATAAGCGGGGTGAGCTGGGGTTGTGGCTGGGTGTGCGATGTCATGACTGTGATTGTATGGTTGTCTGGGCGGGAAAAAATCAATGACCTCTGTGTTTGTCTTGGCAAAAATCCATACCTCGTTTTGCAAGAAAGCATTTCCTGAATCATCAGTGTTTCAGTGTCTTCACTAACGGACGTGTGAAAATCCTCAACCACTCACCAGAAACATCCTTTTTTCATACAGACAACTATTTTTTAGTTGAAAACATTAGAACATAGGTAATTAGAGAATTCAGCTCTTTTTTAGTTAGACAGAGACTTTTTAAAAAGCATCTTGCGCTGTACAGGCCCCCGGGGGGGGTGGGATGCGGGGAAACACAGACAGACGGGTTTTGAAAGGAGATTATATTTTCAGCCCAACCTTTTTGAAACTGCCTTAAATGGCTTTTTTTTTTCCATTTTTTTTTGGCCAGCAACCTGACCTGAGGTGAAAAAGTACCCTTTTTTTTTGTTTTTAGCCCATTTTTTTCAAAGACCCACCCTTTTACTTTAGGAACAGAAATTTTCTAGTAAATGCGTTGATTTTTAATGTGAAACCCCCCTTTTATTACCCTAAACTTTTAAATTGGTTTTTTCACTTTGGCGCAGCCCCTTTTGATCAAAGCCCCCCTTGTACTTATATTAGGTACAGAAATTTGCTAGAATTGCAGGGTTTTTTTCAAGGTCAAAACCACCTTTTATTATCCATTAAAAATTTTAAAAAGGTGTTTTTCACTTTTGGGGCCCGCCCCTTTTTGATCAAACCCATCTTTTACAATATTTAGGATACAGAAATTTTCTAGTAAAATTCAGGTGTATTTCATTGGTGCAATACCCCCCTTTTATTATCCTAAAATTTTAAATAGATGTTTTTCCTTTTGGGCGCGCCCCATTTTTATTCAAAACCCACCTTGCCTTATTTGGGAACAAAAAATTTGCATAATTACAGGAATATTTCTGGTGCAAAACCCACCTTTTATTTTCCGTATAAATTTTAAAAAAAGGTTTTTTTTCCTTGGCGCAGCCCATTTTTGATCAAAACCCCCCCTTGTATTTATATCGGATACGAAATTAGCTAGAAATTTTGAGGGGTATTTCATGGTGCAAAAACCCACCTTTTATTATCATAAAAATTTTTAAAAAATAGGTGTTTTTAAACTTGGCGCAGCCCATTTTTTTTCAAAACCCCCCTTGTATTATATTGGGATACAGAAATTTGCTAGAATTCGGGTGTATTTCTAGGTGCAAAACCCACCTTTTTTTTTCGAAAAACTTTTAAATAGGGTATTTCCTTTTGGGCGCCCCAGTTTTTTCAAAGACCACCTTTTTACTTAAATTTTGAATACAAAAATTTTGTAGCTACTTTTGGTGTATTTTCATTGGTGAAAAAACCACCGTTTGTTATCCGTAAATTTTTAAAACTTATTGCACGTGGGGGGCCCAAGTTTTTTTTCAAATACACGTTGACGCCCAATTCTGATAAAAAAATTTTCTGAAACTGTTCTCGTTTTTAAATTGCTGAAAAAAAAACGCAATTCTCATCCGTGAACTCCCGAAATTTTATTGCGCCCCCCCCTGAACTCATTTGGCGCGATAGCGCACTTTATGATATTTTGTTGGAAAACTACAATTCCTATCCACTGGCAGTTGTAAATCCCTGGGAGGGAAGGGAAGAACACTGTTGATTTTGTCTTACGTTTTTCCCCACCAGACCGCATTTCACAGGTATTTGCAGAAAAAATTCAGTTTCTAAACCAGTTGGCTGTGGGAAATTGAGGGAAAGAATAGCGGATTTCCCCGTTTTTTCAAAAAGGAACTGTCAAAAACTTTCCATATTCTTAAATTTTTATCTTTCTGAACATGGAGCAAGGCAGGTGGCAAGCGGAAAAGAGGGTGTGGGGATTGGAGAAAGGTACGGAGAAGGTGCTCCTTACAGTGCTGGGACAACACGCAGCTAGGGGATCAACGGTTGCAAGACCGTCGGGGCCTGTCATCGCGGGGTGGCCCGTAAACTCAGAAACAACAGCGCCCCCAAACTTTTCTTCAGTGTTCAGGGGCCCAAATGCAACCGTGTACCCCCCATGTGGATAATCCCTTTTCTGAAGACCTTTTTGTTGACAAAAGGGGTTTGGGGCAGAAGGCTTTTCCAAAAAAAAGATGCCAAAGGGAGATTTTGTCTGCTCTGACCCCAATCCTGATGCCATAAAGGGGAGGGAAAAAGCCTCAATGGGCAAAAACCCCGGCGGTGGGCAACGCCTGCATGCCTTTGCTTGAACGCAGCTCCGGGATGCAAAATGCCCAGGACGAGGTTCACCGGTTGATGATATGATGACGACTTTGGGGATCCAATTGGTTTTTTCCCACAAAATTTTCCTTGTGAGCGCTTCATCATGGACGGGGAAAAGATGAGGGGGTAGTTCTTGGGCCCCCGCCTCAAAAAGGGAGGGGTTCGCCAAGTCCGTGAGATTGTTCCCCCCCGATCAGCGGAAACACCCCCTCCCTTTCTTATCGCCAAGGAAAAGGGCCCCGGGCCCTCAAGCTGGGCCTTTTTTGAGCAAACCCTGATTCACCCCCGATGACATAGCCCCCCTTTTGGGAAACACACAGTAGAGGAAGAACCCTTTGGTGTTTAACCCCCACCAACATTTAGTCACAGCAGGAATGCAGAGTTAAATGGAGGAACACTTGCCAAAAAAGGGCCCCCCGTGCCGGGATTCCAACCACTGCACCCCTCTTCCCCCCCTCCTCCTCCTCCGCCACCACCAAGGTTCTTCACTGCCCTTCTCTCAAGTCATGATCAAGGATCCCTCCCGCTTCAGCCTCCACCGCCCGGTACCACCTGCACCCCAGAGACCCATCCTACCCCTTCTCCTTCCACCCGTACACGGCCCCGTCTAGCACCCGCCTTTTGTCTACCCGGTTTGGAGCAGAAGAAACACTTTAACCCAAACATCCAAAAGCCCAAAAGCCGAATGTCGGCATTTTCCGACTTTTGGCCTTAAATGTTGCCTTTCCTCTGGTGGGGCACAGATGGGTTTCCCCAACATCCATTTCCTGCCCCCAATACCAATTTCCGAGCAGGCATTTCTTTTTCCAGAAAAAAAAAAAAACCCTCCTCCCTCGCCACCATGTGTCATCTAAAATTTTTCGCTGTTTTCTGCTCTGTTAGGCAAAGTCCATTGACCCCGATACATGGACTAGTAAGCAAGGCCAGGGCCGCTATTCCTGTACAGTCACTGGGTGACGGTGGATGTCTCTGTGGGGGACGGGGGGCTCTCAAGCTCGGCGCATGCTCTTCAAAAAAGAAGGGATGGTTAGGGGGTTTTTTCCCCCCAAATCCCCTTTTGGCACAGTGCCCATAAAACCCAGGCCGTGTTGAAAATTAAACGTCTTGGAGACCGCAATACACAGGTCAGGAGCTGTGGGCGCTCTTCGCTAGAGACCGACACTGGCTGGGTGACAAGAACCTTGTGCCAGCAAGTGGTGTGCAATAAAGGGCGAAATCTGCTGGCCGCCTTAAGACGGTAGGGTGGAGCACATCCTTGCCCGGGACAGTCATGAACCTTGTCGTCCAGAAATTTCTAAAGCGCTATCCGGGTCTGGGCTGCCTGCTGAGGAAGGCTCGAGGTCTGAGCTCACACTTCAGCCGTTCGCACCCTGCTGCGTCCCACCTGGCTGCGTTGCAGCGTCAGCTCGGCCTCCCCGTCAACCGTCTCATTGTTGACGTGGCAACATGCTGGAATTCCACCCTCCACATGCTCCAGCGATTGTGGCAGCAGCACAATGCCATTACGCAGAACGAAGTGACACATGGCCTGACAAGCGGCGATGTGGACCTCGGGGTGTTGAGCCACCGAGAGTGGAGGCAGGTGAAAGAGCTCTGCACCATCCTTGCCAGTTTTGAAGAAGCCACCAGAATCCAGAAGGCCCGACAGTTTCACCATTTTATCGGTCTTCATTAGGCAGTGGTTCGGGGTCCAGGGCTAGTGCAAGGTGGCGCTTAAGCTCTCAGGGTGCATCACTGAGGCAAGTCAGGCTGTGTTGAAGCTGTCCCGGGAGGAAGCGGAGGAGGAGGATGAGGTATTCCTGGCACCGACGTTACCGACTCCCTGCCTTGGAGAGGGGTTTGGGAACGAATTTGAGGTGGAGAGAAGATGGGGAAGATCAGTTTGCTATTCCCCCTCGACCCAGGGGTTTGGAAAATCAAGGCTCCATCTCTCACATGAGGCTTGGATCTCCATTCCTCCAACATGATCCTCGCATTAAGCCATCAAAATGAACAACAGTTACTGGTGGCCACCCCCTCGATCCCCAGTACAAAGCAAAACTCATCACTTTCCTTCCACCCACCCAAAATAGAGAGTAAAATTTTAGGAATTGGAGACCGTGCTGATTGATCAACTGGAGAAATCTTTTTGCGTCTGCTTCACGTTCTTCAAATGTCACAGTGGAACAACGTCAGCAACGTGATAGCAGTAAGTGCCAATAGCCGTAGAGGCTGCAGCGGCATTGTGGCAGAAGCCAAATGGGGGACCTCTGGCAATCTTTATTTACCAACCCCACCAACGCATGTAAAAGGGAGGGCACACATACACACACAGAGACTGGCTTAAGATCATGGTGCAACGACTATCTGCTCTCAACACCAATGTTTTTGTATTGTGTTCCGGACCCAATAGACTTCTGGTATCCAAAAAGGATGACCCATAAAGGTGTTTGGGCTGCCCACAGCCAGCGTCATATCTTAGCGGACCGTCAGCACAGCTGGGGGATCATTTCAGACAAACGCATTTCCCCTTTCCCACAGATAATGTGGGTCGTTTGACTTTCATCAAAGATGAATCAGGCATGGATCTCTGATGATGTTGTGGCCCCAATTGCCGAGGTCTCCGAAATTTGTTTTCCGCTAACTTCACAAATTCCTCTTCCAAAAGAAATGTCCCTCTTAAAACTTTTTTAAAATGATCATTTCTTACTGCATTCTCTCAGTTCCCAAAAGTTCATTTTGCTGGTTTTGCGGTGAGGAGACTGTAAAAGACCCCAATTGTACAAGATTTCATGAAAAAAACGTATTCCGTTTACTCACTTCATCTTTAGAATTTTTCGCATTGTCAATGGTTTTAGGGTCTTGGTACTGTGAGATACAGCTAGAATCATGGTCCTTTGGAACAGAAATGTGGCTTCTAAGTGGCATTTCTCCCTCACAATTCTTAACAGTTGCTGAGAAGTCATTTTTATAATTTTTTGAGTCATACTGCTGTGAAATGTAGCTATACTACAGGCCCTATTATAAAAAATGTGGTTTCTAACAGACATTTTTTTCTTCACAATTTTTAACAGTGGCTGAGAAGTCATTTTTATAATTTTTTGTGTCGTGCTGCTGTGAAATGCAGCTATACTACAGGTCCTATTATAAAAAATGTGGTTTCTAACAGACATTTGGGGCGACATGTATGAACGGGCTTTACGCCTGTTTTTTGGCGTATTCTGCGCCTCCCGGCCCAAATCTCCCTGTCGGACGCAGGGATGCAGTGTTAGGCGCAGCGTTCGCCACTTTCAGCTGCGCCCCGCATGAAGGGGCGTGCAATGGGCGCGGTGTAGGAGTTCCGGGGCGGGACGCGGCGCGCTCGAAAACCCCGAGGCATGTACGATCGCGAGTCGGCAAAGCGAGGCGCAGTGCAGACCTGGTTCATTTTGGTCTAAATGCTTCGGCGGCGGCGGAGTGAAGCAAGAACGGAACATGCGAGGAAGCAGATATAAGATCGCGACAGAAGTCTCGGTGCTCCGCTCCGTGCAGCAGGAGTATGAATCCGAAAAAATTGCCTTTATAAAGACGGAAAACATTGTCAGAAAACAGCTGAACCTCAAAAATAAACATAATAAAAAAAAAATTACTTTCCAAAAATCTAGAACGGCGCAATATCAAGAAATCGGATATTGGAAATTGCCGGGAAATACAGTAATTCAAATTCTGAAAGCTATTCTCATTGGTCGGCATAAACCGGCCAATCAGAATAGGAGCGACAGTGAACCATTAAAACCTATGGAGAACGATTGACCAATCAGAATCAACGGCGGGACAGTTCAAAAAACAGTAAAAAAGCAGAAAAGAGCTGATTGGTTGAGCTAGCGGGGGCTTGGCTATCTCGGCCAATCAGAATAGGATCGACACAGACACATTATAGCCTATTGAGAATTTTGAACCAATCAAAATCCAAGGCGGGACAGTTCAAAATACAGTAAAAAGGCAGAAAAGAGCTGATTGGTTAATGCGGCAGGGGCTTGGCCAATCAGAGCGCGAGCTACTTCTCCCATTGTGTAGTCTATGGAGAGATGGGCGCAATGCAATCTCGGGGCTCAGCGCCGTGCGGCATGGAGTATGAATAAAAAATTTATTTTTATTAAGTGTAAAACATTATCAGATAAAGCGCTGAAACCTTCTATAAAAATAAAGCAGTTAAATCCCAAGCAACGCGATTGTAGCCGAGACCGGCGCTACATAAGGAATTGCAATAGAGAGAATTGCCGGGAAATACAGTAATTTAAATTGTTTAAGCTCTTCTCATTGGTCGGCATAAACCAGCCAATCAGAATAGGAACGACAGTGTTCCATTAAAACCTATGGAGAACTATTGACCAATCAGAATAGGAGCGACAAAGACCCATTATATCCTGGGAGAAGTAGCTCGCGCTCTGATTGGCTGGGATTGGCTGGGATAGCCAAGCCCCAACTAGCTCAACCAATCAGCTCTATTCTGCATTTTTACTGTATTTTGAACTGTCCCGCCTTTGATTCTGATTGGTCAATAGTTCTCCATAGGTTTTAATGGGTCTTTGTCGCTCCTATTCTGATTGGCTGAGCTAGCCAAGCCCCCGCTAGCTCAACCAATCAGCTCTTTTCTGCATTTTTACTGTATTTTGAACTGTCCCGCCTTTGATTCTGATTGGTCAATAGTTCTCCATAGGTTTTAATGGTTCACTGTCGCTCCTATTCTGATTGGCCGGTTTATGCCGACCAATGAGAATAGCTTTCAGAATTTGAATTACTGTATTTCCCGCTAATTTCCTATATCCTAATTCTTGAATTAGGATATTGGAAAGTGATTTTGTTTTATGTATTTTTTATTTTTAAGGTTTCAGCTCTTTTTCTGAGAATGTTTTTTACCTTTATAAAGGCGATTTTTGAGTCATACTCCGCACTGACATGTGGAATGATTTCTCGCTGTTTTCCAGCCTGTCTCTCAACGGAACAGATTTTCGGCGCAGTCTCTTCTGCGCCTAAGTCCCCGTACTGCACCCCACACACTGGCGAGGCGCAGGGAACTTTTCCCCACATGTACGAGCGCACCTCCTCGGACGGCGAATCTTCGGCGCAGCGCCGCTCTGCGCCTCAGTCCCCGCACTGCGCCTCAGTCCCCATACTGTCCCCGCACTGCGCCTAACAAACTGGCGAGGCGCGGCGGACTTTACATAGGATGTATGAGCGCGCCCCAGCGCCGACATAAATCAGGCGCAGATTTCGCCGGAAAACTAGCGGAAAAGCGCGCCCCGACCCGGTGAGCTTCATACATGTTGCCCTTGTTCTTCACAATTGTCAACAGTGGCCAAAGGGTCATGTTTTGAATTTTTGGGGGCATGCTGCTGTGATATGCAGCTATACTACAGGTCCTATTATAAAAAATGTGGTTTCTAACAGACATTTGTTCTTCTCAATTGTCAACAGTGGCTGAAGGGTCATGTTTTGAATTTTTGGGAGCATGTTGCTTTGAAATTTAGCTATACTACAGGTCCTATTATAAAAAATTTGGTTTCTAACAGACATGTGTTCTTCACAATTGTCAAGAGTGGCTCAAGGGTGATGGTGCTGTCAAAAACAGGAATAGGTAGGACACTCTTAATGGACAAATATTGCAAAATGACTTGTTTTTGCAAGATCTTTAACATAGCTAGCAATCCCTGTAGTGAGACAACCCATTTAATACAATTTAAAAGAAGAGAAACAAAGGCATGGTGGGATTCCATACTAAAAATGGTGGTTCAAAGACTCCTTTTTCCAACACGTTATAATCTGTGGGTCAGACAGGTTTAAGGGTCATGCTGTGTTCCAGGACAGGGATAGTCAATGTCCAGTTCAAATAAAATGATGGTTCAAATAATACTGCCTTCCGGCACTTTTTCATTTGTGGGTCATGCAGGTTTAAGGGTCATGCTATGGTACAAGACAGGGATAGTGAATAGTCTGTGAGTTTTTTTCTGTGACTCTTGTTGCCTAATTGTGTTGCCTAAGATGTAGCACTTATCCATTTTACTGTTGTGGAAGTCCATTCCAGCTTCTCCATATATATATATATGTTGTGTGTGTGTATATATATATATATATTACATTATATATATTATATATATATATAAATAAATATATATACATATATATGTGTGTGTGTGTATATACACACACATATATATATATATATATATACATATATATGTAAATATATATATATATATATTATATATATATATACACACAGTATATAAATATTGTAGCAGAGTGGCTAAGAGTAGTTGTCTGGTTCTGCCACTAGGTGCCACTAGGGGGAGTCATCCTAGTAGAGACGTGCCACCAAGAGCCTGGGCTTGGTGGGGGGAGCCAATTGCTATCTATCATGCAACACTAGGTTGCTGACAGCTGTATGTAGCATGGCTGGTATCCAGCCTTTATGGGTTGGCCTCCCCGGAACAGCTGCAGATGGGTGGGTGGCTGTTCCCGCGTCCCAGGTTTCCAGGGTCCATGTCGGAGTTTGGGCCAGTAATTGCAAACAATGCCGTATATTAGCAGTGCACATGTTATAGTCCCAGCCGTTAGGAGTACCTTGCTTAGACTCCCCTATATAAATCAAAAACGTACACATAGGCTGTATGGACAAAACATTGAACTTTACTTCATTTTTATAAATTGGTGCATAAAAGACATAGTTCTATGACGAACACCTTAGGCAATGAAAAACATATGAAAACATGGCAGTACTTAGCTGTATAGCTTCTCCTGTTTAGGAGGTGAGTGATAGTCCCATAGTAGACTAGTAGGAGCCGATCATGCTGAGTTGCAGCCCAGTGCCGCCATGCAATGACGCGACGTTTCGGAAGGCACGCCTTCCTTTCTCAAGCATGAGTTTGGGCCAGACCCGGGATGTCTATAAAAAGCCTGTCTCTTCAAGTGATCGGGGGGCATGGTCTTCTACCTGGAGTTTGGTGTGGCAGCAGAGCTGAGGAGAGGCTCTGGCCCCCCAGAGGCTTGAGGGAAGCCTAGAACGGTACAGTGAGGATACTGTGTTTTGTGGGTCTGGATGGTAGATCCAGACCACTGATAGCGAGGGTCTATACCTGAATGTGTATAGTCAGTGGCTAGACCGCCTGAGGGTTTTGTTTTATGTGTTTGTTTTGTGTACTGCCGTACGTTTAACACTGTGCCTGGAAGAATAAAACTGGCTGAAGCCAGATTGAAACTGAAGCCTGTGTCGGAGTGCCATCCGTTATATCAAAGCGGCGACCCGTGAGCTGAAGGAAGTACCCCCAGGACGGCCCAGGAGGGCGTCTAGACGCAAGCGAGGCGTTACAATATATATATATATATATATATATATATATATATATATAGGGCAACATGTATGAAGCTCGCCAGTGTGTGAGGCGCAGTGCGGGGACTTAGGCGCAGTGCGGGACTGCGCCTAATATTCGCCGTCTGAGGAGGTGCGCTCATACATGCGGTGAAAAGTTCACCTCGCCTCGCCAGTGTGTGAGGCGCAGTGCGGGACTTAGGCGTAGAAGGGACTGCGCCTAACATGTATTCCTAATCGAGACAGGCTGGAAAACAGCAAGAAATCATTAAACATATCCATGCGGCATGGAGTATGAAAAAAAATCGCTTTTATTACGTGTAAAACATTATCTGAAAAAGAGCTCAAACCTACTAAAAAAATACATAAATAAAATCACTTTCCAAAAATCAAGAATGGCGCTACATCAGGAATTTGGATATTGGAAATTGCCGGGAAATACAGTAATTCAAATTCTGTAAGCTATTCTGATTGGTCGGCAAAAACCAGCCAATCAGAATAGGAGCGACAGTGACCCATTATAACCTATGGAGAAGTATTGACCAATCCAATTCAAAGGCGGGGCAGTTCAAAATACAGTAAAAAGGCAGAAAAGAGCTGATTGGTTGAAGTAGCGGGGGCTTGGCAATCCTGGCCAATCAGATTAGGAGCGACAGGGACCCATTATAAGCTATGGAGAAGTATGGACCAATCACATGACAAGGCGGGACAGTTCAAAATACATTAAAAATGCAGAAAAGAGCTGATTGGTTGAGCTAGCGGGGGCTTGGCTATCTCGGCAAATCAGAGCGCGAGCTACTTTGTCCCATTGTATTCTATGGCCAGATCGGGGCAATGAAATCTCGGCTCTCAGCGCCGTGCGGCATGGAGTATGATTCAAAACATAATTTTCAACCAATCAGCTCTTTTCTGCATTTTTACTGTATTTTGAACTGTCCTGCCTTTGATTGGTCAATACAAATTTTAATGGTATTTTTAAGAAATTGTGAAACTATATGGCTATAAAGGACTCATACAGAATGTTTTGCATATAAGTGATTGGATAGTATTGTTGCTTAGGCAGCAAAGCTGTGCCCAATAATCTTTTGGCACTATATGGCTGCCTTAGCTGCTACGAGAGAAGTACTAGTAATACTCATGTCAGGGAACCTTAACAAATTTGTACAAAAAAGGGACCCACTGATTTAGTGCAAAATCTCGTAATGGCTGGGGCCCATATGCTTCAGCTGTATGGGGCCCTGAAATTACTTATGCCAGCTCTGGCAGCAATACCAAACAATATGCTATCTGTTTCTGTCCACGCCTCATGCTAGATCAGATATAGCCACTAGATGTGACATAGCACTGTATGTTTTTTTTATGGAAAAAGGGAAAAGAAATGGAGTAAAGTTTGGGAGAACAAAATGGCTGACAGAAGAAATACATTTCCCAGTAAAAATTAGCTAACCTTTATTGATATGCATTAAAAAAAAACTTTTTCACAATTAGTGACAATTTAGCATAGACCCTAACTCACAACCAAGCACCATTAGGTATAGCTATGAAAAAATACTATACCTATAACCATGTTAAACAACTGATACCTCACCCGTATATTGTTAACAGTGAGGTATAGAAATATAGATCCATATGACAATACAATCACAGATGCCAACAGGTATCACACGATGTACAGAGGGCATATGTAAAAAAACATTAATCCATAATACATAACATATATGACTATAGATGATATACTCATACACGATTCTGAAGTCCTCTTGATGGTGACTAGTTCCCTCTGGTAAAAATACCTGAAATAAATTTGTTACAAGTGATCACTAGTACAATATACTACAGTAGTGTCCTGCAGTGTATTGTCATTCAAGCAATCCCATATTAAATCTTGCCTCTGGCCACAATAAACCTAGGTAAAAATGTCTGTAAATTTTGCAAAAATTTCTGTAAATGTAAAAAGTTGGACAGAAAGTTCTGCACTAGGCAAACCATCCAGGAAAGTAAAGCGTTAAAGCAGCAAACTATGTGCCCCCCTCATGACTACAGTGTAAGAAGTGAATGGCGTGTTCCCCTCACCTGCTTCTGGGAGATGGATGGCTGGGACGAGCTCCAGGACATCTTGCCGCTAGAGGGACACCAACAGAGCTCCAGTGCCACCCGACTGTGCCTGGATCAGGAACCAGCTCAGGAAAAAGTGCTCGTCTTCCCCTTGTTTTCTTCCTTTCGACCCAGACCGCAATGATGACTTCTCCCCGCCACGACTCGTCTCTGCAGAATTTACCACATACACATCTTAGAAGTCTCACTTTTTCAGCAGCTCCTTACTTATGGGTATATAAGTTCCCTCATTTAGGTAGCTCTATAGCTCCCCTCATCAGATAGGAAGCTCTTTAGGTCCCCTCAGATAGGAAGCTATATAGGTCTTCTCAGCTATTTAGATGTACAGGTCCCCTCAGGTAGGAAGCTATATAGGTCCCCTCAGATAGAAAGTTATATGGGTCCCCTCCTCAATTAGGTAGGTGTATATGTCCCCTCATTTAGGTGTGTGTATAGGCCCCCTCCTCAGTTAGGTAGGCATCTATAGGTACCCTCAGTTAGGTAGCACTATAGGTCCCCTCAGCTAGGTAGCACTATAGGTCTCCTCAGGTAGGCATGTATAGGTCCTCTCAGGCAGGCAGGTATATATAGGTCCCCTCAGGCAGGTATATAAGTCCCCTCAGACAGGTATAGAGGTCTCCAGAGGCAGGCAGATATATATAGGTCCCCTCAGGCAGGCAGGTATAGGTCTCATCAGGCAGGCAGATATATATAGGCCACCTCAGGCAGATATATATAGGTCTCCTCAGGCAGGAAGGTACATATAGGCCCCCACAGGCAGGTATATATAGGTCTCCTCAGGTAGGCAGGTATATATAGACCTCCTCAGGCAGGTATATATAGGTCTCCTCAGGTAGGTAGGTGTATATAGGTCCCCTCAGGCAGGTATATATAGGTCTCCTAAGGCAGGTATATATAGGTCTCCTAGGTATATATAGGCCCCCTCAGGCAGGTATATAGGTCTCCTCAGGCAGGCAGGTTTATCTAGTCCCCCTCAAGCAGGCAGGTATATATAGGTCTCCTTGGGCAGGCGGGTATATCTAGGCCTCCTCAGGCAGGCAGGTATATATATATGTCTCCTCAGGCAGGCAGGTATATCTAGGCCCCCTCAGGCAACTATATATAGGTCTCCTCAGACAGGCAGGTATATTTATGTCTCCTCAGGCAGGTATATATAGTTCCCCTCATGCAGGTATATATAGGTCCGTTCAGGCAGGTACATACAGTTTCTCTCATGCAGGTATATAGAACGGCAATAAAAATAATAACAATAATACTCATCTTACCTCCTTCCCCTGCCAAGCATCTTCCTCTTCTCCCTGACACTGGCGTTGTGACGTCATCATGACAGCAGTGCGGGGATGCTCCTCCGGCAGCCCCTCAGTCACCCAGCCTATGCAGAATGACTGGGCTGTGGGGCCGAGAATAGGCAGCAGTGCAATGAGAGGCAGCGGCGGGCTTTCAACGCTTTTATTCGTATGAAACAAACTGACTAATGATCCAGCTCCATTCACCTGTCGGGAAAGCTAATGCGGGAGGCCCGTATATGCAGAGAGCTCGCTCTGCCAATGCAATATGAGAAAAGCCAAGAATACAGCGTCCCACTAATAGTAGTATAATGGATATAGGATGGCAAGCCAGCATTCATTAAAAAGAAAAAGTATCCTTTATTAGTATCAAAGTAAAAGAATCAATTTTAAATCCAGTTTCAATAATTTTCAATAGTGCAACATACCACTCGCCGTGCTCAACAGTGTGCAGTCGGATGTTCCTCTAGCAAGAACCGACGTGTTTCGGTGATGCACACCTTATTCCTGGTCTAGCACATAACATCCAGTACGCAAATAAATAGTAACCGGGCGTTGTCCCGTATGTTGGTAATTTAACCCTTTAAAAACGTTATACGAAAAGTAGCCTAATGCATGCATGGGTGTATAGATATAAGAACAACGATTTAGAGGAAATATCATAATAACATTAATAGGAAGGCTATCATAAGGAAACCTCAAAGCTTACAACACAATATCAGAATGGAATATAGTATACCGCAAGGTCAAAATATGAAACATATTAATAGTGACATAAAATATCGTATTTGACATTCAAGCTTTGCGGTTGTCTAGTTCTCAAAGTGAAAATCCATTTGGCCTCACAATTCAATAATTTTTGTCGTGTATTACCTCGTCTGGGATCGGGTGTAATTCTTTCTATCCCTATGCAGCGGAAAGAATGTAAATCCCCCGCATGAACTTCTATGAAATGTTTTGAAACTGCGGACATAGTAGTTAGCCAATGCGTTTTTTTTTGGCATCGGAAATGTGTCGTCTGACCCTGGTCTTAAAGGTGTTCGATGTACATCCAGAAACATATTGTTTATGGCAGATCGTACATGATATCATTTATAACATTCTTGGTGTTATACCAATTTATATATTGCCCGTATATTAAAAACTTTCGTTTGGTGAATTAGAGGTAAAAAAGTGTTTTGTACATCCATTTAAAGTGCAGGTAGTACAAATATTATGACCAAAAGAAAGGACCATGTCGTTGTTATCCAGGTTGTTTTATGTGGTTTGGTTGTTAGTACTCTGAAATAAACTGGGAGAGACAATAGATCCTATGTTGGGAGCTTTTTTTGAAATAAACCTAACCCCTTTGTCCATGATAGTAGCTAAACTGGGGTCTGTATACAAAATAGGAAGGTTATTTTTTAATAATTCCCATTACTGGTTGTTTTGGGAGGAATACATTGTGGAAAAAGTGCATACTGTTAAAATTCTTTGCTGCTTGCTGTCTATCCCTTTTTTTGTAATTTCTTTTCCACAGTAAGAAGTGATTGTGTGGATCGATTGTACTTTCTTCATGGGATTTATCCAGGATTTTTTCTGGATAAACCCCGTTGTCTCATTCTTTCATGATCGAGTTCTTGTTGTATCATAATCTCTTTGGGGAGCTGCAATTTCTCTTAGTGCGATTTAGTTCACCTGTGGGTATGTACATGATATGACATGGTGAGGATGGCAAGATGTTGATGACAGG
Organism: Phyllomedusa bahiana; assembly: GCA_025379985.1. Taxonomy (NCBI): domain Eukaryota; kingdom Metazoa; phylum Chordata; class Amphibia; order Anura; family Hylidae; genus Phyllomedusa; species Phyllomedusa bahiana. Next base: position 56,178 of record JAODAL010000923.1, read on the forward strand.
GACGAATTTTTGTGATAGGGTTGGAAAATGGGGTAACACTAATATATTGTTATCATCTGGTAATACCCATTAGTATGACATCAAAGGAAATTTATCTTTTCCAATTGTGACTGTACCGTGAATTTTTAAATTATTAGAATTATTGTTAATATTAGTCCACGAATGCGGATGATGTATATGAAGGGACACTCCCATATCAGGAGCAGCGTCGTCTATATAACGGACCATACCACCTGAATATGGGAAGGCAAAGGGATTACAGATCTGCAAACAAAAAGTATTCCTCCACATGCTCTTATATATTATTTGCGAGGTCGGGGCAAGTGAGGGCGAGGAATTTCGCCCCCTTGGAAGCTCGCAAAGTTGGAGAAAGAACTGCTGGAGTCAAAAGCAAAAAATTTATGAGTTAGTAAAAAATTCAGTTGCCATGACTAAAAAAATTCGCAATAAATGGGGATTCATATCCGAATATATTTATCCAAAAAAGATTGTTAAATTGTTTCAATGCTAGAATTATGTGGTTATTAGCAGGGTATAACCCGACAACATCGCATTGTCAAACCTGTAATAAAATTTCTTTTTTTCCAAAACAACTATCTCAACTGCGCGGACATCCTGCTTAGTATCCGTATATAACTTGGGGTGTATGGAATAAGTGGTTGTAGAGATAAATCTACCCAGGCACCCAGTTTCTCAGAATAAGGAATCTATGCCTTGACACTATCGGTTCTGAGGGCGGTGGAAAAATAGTTTTATGTGTTTTTGCAAAGAATGGATAATAGGTGTGTTTAGGAAAGGGTTGAATAGCTGTTTCAGCTAAAGCTGGGGTAGAACCTCCCATCTGCTCATCAGTAGCAATTTTTTTAGTGAATCCTGAAAGGGGGGTGTAGGGTACCATCAGATGTCGGTACGTGGAGTGGTCCACCAACATGTCCATATTTAGTTTCTTATAAGGCCAGAATCAGAACAAACTTACGGCCCCACCTTTGTCCGCCTTTTTAGTTTTATGTAAGGATTATTTTTGTGTGTCTGTATAGCGTTTTTTTCACTTGTTCGGAATTTTGTATGTGTGTTTCCCTATTATCTTCGTGAGGGAGTCAGCAAGTGAAATAAGGAAATCCTTTCAATACATTCTTGAAAGGTGTCAAGAACTTCTGGGCGCGATTGAATGGGGTAGAAATGTGGGTTGGGTACAGAGAATCTAGGAGCTGTGATTAGAGATGGGCGAATTTCTCAAAAATTCGGTTCGGTCACTTCGGCGAATTTTCCGACAAAATTCGTTTCGGTCCGAATTACTTCGGCACGAATCACTTGTTAAAAAACAGGCGTATTTCCAGGTGCCCAGAGCCTGCAGTGGGGCTGTAGATCGTTGTGCCATGCTTAAATATGACAGAGGGAGCATGGTTTGGTCTTTATCTACAATGTTGGTTTAGTTTGACACGCCTATGACTGCCGAACGCTCTTAGAATCGCTTCACTATAAAATGCCCTGGGCACTTATGGGGGCAAAACTGACAAAAACTGAAAAGCAGGAACGTAGCCGATAAAGTCATGGCAGCAAAAGCTGGAAAAAAACAAACTGAGAGCTCAGGTGGCAAAATTAGTGACTGAGTGTGGACAGTGACGGCCGGCCAGCCACAGCAGCATGAGGTCAGGACAGTGGCACTTTGACATTCTGGAAAGTGGCAAAACAGTACCAGGCCGCAGGTGGAAACAATGGACACAGTGTGGAGTCTCCGTGTGGCTGGCAGCTGACGGTCAGGCAGTGTGCACATGCAAATTCTGGAGCTGGCAAAAAAGGTAGTTGGCCAAAGAGTGGTACAATGGACACATTGTGGTGGGCACGGCGAGGGAGCAACAGCAGCAGCATCAAGGACAGACAGTTGCACAATGACACAGTGTGTAGGCACGGCCAGCAGCCACATCAGCAGCTGAGGTCAGACAGTGGCACAATGGACAATTCTGTGGAGGTGGCAAAATACAGGAGTAGGCCACAGTGTGGTGGGCACGGCAGCAGCCTCGGAGCAGCATGAGGTCAGACAGTCGGCATCAATGAACAGTGTGGAGGGCACGGACATGGAGTCCACAGCAGCAGATGAGGTCAGAGAGGCACAATGACATTCTGCAGGTGGACAAATTTGTATTAGGCCACGAGCGCACAATGACTGAGAGCGGAGTTCACGGCAGGGCACGAGTCTGCATCGAGGTTCAGGCAGGGGCACAATGAAGAGAGTGGAGGTGATTGACAGGAGCAATCTGCATGAGGGTTCAGAGAGTGGAACACTGACATTCTGAGGTGGCTAATACAGTACCAGGCCGCAGAGTGGCACAAAGGACACAGTGTGGTTGTCACGGCAACAGCAACTGCGCAGCTGATGAGCACATGAGTGGCACAATGACAGAGTGTTGAGGTGGGTGGCATACCAGTCCATGGTAAAGACGGGTGGTAGGCAGATGGAAGAAAACTATCAGCAGATGTGTGGCATCAGGCGGGTTGGCGGCATCAGATAGTGGCTTGAGGGCAGGTAGTTTGAACCCAGGCGAGCCTAAGGCATTGGGTGTGTGGAATACGGCCGATCCACGCTGATTCTTCTTGACAAAGTCAGTCTTCTACATTTCCCCGTGGACTCAAGCGGGTTCCTCATTGGGGTAACGATGGCCCCCGACGCACTGAAACACCCGCTCTGATGCCACACTACTGGCCGGGCAGGACAGCTTCTCCACTGCAAAACACGGCAAGTTGCGGCATCACATCCAGTTTGGCGGACCAGTAGTCAAGCGGATCTTCTATCTGGGGTGGCAGAGTGCTGTCAGGTAGGCACAACCTGTTGGGTTCAAGGGAATTGCTCCATGTCCGGCTGCTGCTGCTGCTGGTGACTGCTCCTCCTACACTAGGCGGGTGAAGGAAGCTGCTCATTTAGTGATACTTCCAGACTTAGGTTATGCTGATGGAAGCTGGTATGCTCCTACCCCCACCCACCTTCCCCAGCAGCCGCGGGCCAGTAGTACGGTGGCGATTGAGGAACCCCCGGTCTGACCTGTCAGAGCTGGTTTGGGACGATGCCGCACATTGGACAGCGGCCTAACTGATTACGGAGATTTCCTATAGTATTGTGTTTGCTTACCCCTCTCAATAGCTGGAATAAATGGCTTCCCATTTTGGACGGGTAGGAGGGTCTAATAGGGTGGAGAGCCTGTAAGTCATCACATATGAAGGTTGCTGTCTATTCGACTGTCACTGGCCAGGCATTTTAAGCATCGCTGCGGTAATCTGCTCATATGTGTCTCCGTGGGGCTCCCGCGCTCCATTTTCCTACTGTTTGACTGGGCCATCGGTGCTTGGTGTTCATCTGCCTACGTTTTCTTCCTCTTCTCCTTCCACCTCCTCAAGATGCTGCATGCTCCTCCTCACTCCTACTATTGTAAACATGGGTTGTAAATCCATCATTTAACCAGGACAATGCTTCTGCTCAATGTCATCCTCCTCCTCTCCTCTTTTCAGCCCAACCGGACTCTATGCAGTGGCTCGAGATGTAGTCGCACATCTCCAGTCCCTGCCCTGCCAGACAGATTTTTCAGCATCTGTTACTGGACATGAAGCAGTGGAATTGACGTTATTTCATCCCGTAGTCCTGGCGACATGCACAAATAACGTGGGCCTCCTCGTTCTGGCCTCAACAATCGGCAGGTGTCACGCAATGAGCTGCCAATGGCTGACATCAAAGTTACACAGGGGGTGTACTTCTGGCTTGCCAGGATACATCAAAAAATCGTTAATGGCCTTTCTCTGTTCATACGGTCGGTCCACACATGTGCAGGATGGAATTCCAGAGGGGTGGAAATAATCGCATATAAGGGTGTTGGGGCGAGGCCGTTCTGCCGCTGCAACTCGAGGGAGGGTTCGTTCTGGCTTTGTATCGAAAGGATAAAGTGCATGCCACAGTTTCTGGCATTTTCAGGAAGTGTTCTGAAGATCGGTGGAAGGGGGTGGTTGAACCTTTTTTTTCCCCCCCCAGGGAACCTTTTTACAACCTGATTGAACACGTGGCGCCATGCAGGGCGCATGGTCCTCCCTCCTCGGGTGCAGCCGGCGGACACCATGTTCCTCCCCATTGTTCCGGCACCATGGTTCGATTTGCAGTTGGCGCGGAGAATGCCACATCGATTTCTTTCGCTGCATGACGCGGAGCAGTTCCCTCCCCTGTGATGTCTTTCGTTCGCGAGGCAAGCTAGGTGTAGACTGAGTGACACCCGCTGTGCCCTACACATGTGGTATGAATGGAGCAGTACTTAGTGGAGGCTGACTGAGATGGTGGTTGGGTGGTGGAGGAGGATGGAGGCGGACATTGGCGCAGGAGCTGCAGATTGGACACGTGGAGGAGAAAGCGGCGTCTCCTGTCAAGTTGGTGGTGTGCTGGGAGGAAGCACATTCTACCCTGTGGGCCGTAAAGGACATGTTCTGGCCACTGACCGTAGTTACAGCTCCAGACGTCCGCGGCCGCTGTACCTTGGATCAAACGATAAAGCTCATGGGGTCTGACCCACTTTCTTTCTATTATTTTATTGTAGTGATGGTACTGCCTTTTTGAAAAAGAAATTTCGGCTTGGAACTCTCCATCTGGTCGGCACATGCCAATTAGTTCTCTGAATGGTGCAGAAGTCCACCCATTTGGAACGGGGAGGGACTGCGTACCAACAACTGGACAGGTGCACGGTCAGCTGCTGCACCTGAGGATGGTTGGACGCATACTGTTGTCTTTTACCAATCGCCTCTCTGATCGGACTGCTGGCCGACATGAAGTAGCGAAGGAGCTGGAGCATCGGTCGGCGGATGAGGATGTCAAAGACGAAACAGCTGCTTCTGCAGAGGTGTGGAGCCTTGACTGGCTGAAACTGGCATTGCGTGCCACTGGGCTCGCTGTGTGCTGAGGCCTGCTGCGGCGAGGATGGACCACCATTCTGAGCCTCGTTTCTTCCCAGGCCACCGGTTGGTGACGCTGCATGTTGTTGACGCAGGGGCTTTGTGCCAACGTATAGCATCCCTGGCCACGCTTCACTTTCTGCCCACGATTCTACATATACCCATATTCGGCCCTAAGGTGTCTTAGCAAAGAACTGCCACATCCGCGAAGTTTAGTGATTTTTACGCAACGCCCGGCCACTGAGTGACTATGCGCCGGCTGCCTCGGCGGAGCACCTGTGCCGTCTGTCTTGGACCTGCCGAATGAGGTGTCTTTCTACCCGTGGCCGCTTGCTCCCGACATCACACTACTGCTACCCTGCTGACTCTCGGACCACTACTCAAACCCACTTGCTGGCTGCGCCGCTGCCTGGACGCGCAAGCTGACGCCTCTTCTCCTGACGATGATGAAGCCCTTTCTTCACACGGCTACCAAGTGCGGTCGGCTACATCAACATCTATTTCGATGTGTCTTCCGTCAAGTACTGTCCTCTCACCGGTCTTGGTAAGCGAGGATGCACCTTACCCACATGACCTCCCATGCCACTCTCCACATCTATTACTTTGCCGCTACGGCAAGAAAGCTGGGGTTATTGGACCCCATTTTTCGCTGCAAGTAGCTGCTGGAACTGCCCGCCTCAAATTGTCATCCTCGCTATATAGTGGCGCTGGCCCGACCACATAGTAGATCCCTGGCTGAGGGAACTGGATGAGGAGAGACAGAGGCGGGCTGAGGACAGGTGATGGGCCGCTGACCGCTCCCGGGCCATGCCAACTTAAGTGGTGTGTCTGAGGTTCACCAGCGACTCTTGGCTGGGGTTGTCTGATGTCATTCTGGGAGGAAGTGGATGACCTAGTCAACCAATCAAGAAACCTTGGTTGACTGTACAAAACGAGCTAGATGACTGCGGCGTTGTCGGCCTCAGTGGGAACCCCCCTGCTGCGACGTCCCCTGCTGTGCTGCGACTGGGCCCCGTTTCAGATAATGTTGTGCACTGCCCACTCGCAGTTGCAGAGCCGGCCACCTCTCTGTCTGTACATACTGTTTGTTCTAAAATGTACAGACACTGTTTGATGAGCTTATCTGTATATGATAAATATACACCCTGTTTTGACTCACCAAATGAACCCAGTAAACAAGCTTTGGGTAACCCGATTGGATATATATTGCTCGCCTCACAATATGGCCAGGAAAAATTTATTGTATGTGTGCGTGTTAACAAGCACTGTGTGTTTTACTAAATGAAAAGCACAAAAAAGGCTTAATTAACCTTCGCTTGTGGAATTAGGCTACAAGAAAAAGGTATATATTTCGGTGTTGAATAGGACGAGTTTATTTTTGTCAGCTCAGCAGCAAAACAACACGATTAATTAACCCCTGGATGGATATTGGCAATAGAAGAATTGAAGCCCACAAACTAGTAGCTTTGTAGCTTGTTACAATGTTGTATTTTCTACGCCACACAACAAGAGATTAAATTTTAATTAACTTTTGCTTGTGAATTAGGCTACCAAAAAAAAATATATAATATTTGGCGTTGAAAAAAAGACGGTTTTTTTAATTTTTGTCAGCACAGCAGCCAAACAACGCCTTAATTTAACCCTGGATGTAAATTGGCAATAGAGTATTGAGCCACCACGAACTAGTAGCTTTGTTAGCGTTTTACAATGGCGTATTTTCTACGCAACCAACAGAGATAAAAGTGTTTTTAAACCTTGCTTGTTGAATTAGGCTACCAAAAAAAAAAATATATATTTGGCGTTGAAAAAGTACGGTTTATTTTTGTCACAGCACACCAAGCAAACAACGCTTAATTAAACCCTGGATGTATTTGGCCAATAAGAATTGAGCCATCACAAACTAGTAGATTTTGTAGCGTGTTAATTTGGCGTATTTTCTACGCCCACACAACAAGAGATGATAAATATTGTAATTAACCTTCTGCTTTGTGAATTAGGACTTCCAAAAAAAGAATCTATATATTTGGGTTGAAAATAAAGACGGTTTATTTTTTGTCAGCACCCAGCCAAAAAAACAACCTTAATTACCCACTGGATGTAAATTGCGCAATAGAATGAGCCACCACATACTTAGTAGTTTTGTAGGTGTTACATTGGTGTATTTTCTTCACGCCCACACAAACAAGAGATAAATAGTAATGAACCTTTGCTTGTGAATTAGGCTTACAAAAAAAATATTATTTTTTGGCCGTTGAAAAAGGACGGTTATTTTTGTCAGCACACCTGCAAAACAACGCTTAATTATACACCCCTGGTATGTTCAATTGCGCAATAGATATTGAGCCACCACAACTAGTAGCTTTTGTTGCGTGTTCAATGGCGTATTTTCTAAGCCACACAACAAGAGATAAATTTGATTAATCCTTTGCTTGTGAATTAGGCCTACCAAAAAAATATAATTATTATTGGGCGTTGAAAAGCGGTTTATTTTTGTCAGGCACACCAGCAAAACAACGCTCTTAAATTAACCCTGGATGTAATATTGCGCAATAGAAATTAGCCACCACAAACAAGTAGCTTCTGTTATCGTTGTACAATGGCGTATTTTTCTTACGCCTCACATCATAGAGATATAATTTGTAATTAACTTTGCTTGTGAATTAGGCTTCCAAAAAAAATAATATATTTGGCCGTTGAATAAAGACGGTTTATTTTTTGTCAGAACACCAGCAAACAACGCTTAATTAACCCTGGATGTAAATTGCGCAATTGAATTGAAGGCCAAACAAACTAGTAGCTTTGTAGCGGGTAAACAATGGCGTATTTTCTACGCCACACAACAAGAGATAAACATGTAATTAACCTTTGCTTGTGAATTAGGCTACCTTAAAAAAATATTATATTATTGGCAGTTGAAATAGAGGTTTATTTTTGTACAGCACAGCGCTAACAACGCTTAATTAACCTGGACTGGAATTGCGCACTAGAAGTGAGCCACCACAAACTTGTTGCTTTGTGGTGTTACAATGGCGTATTTTCTACGCCAACAGATACTAAGAGAGAAAATTGTATTAACCTTTGCTTGTGAATTTGGACATACCAAAAAAATTAAATATATTTGGCGTTGATAAAAGACGGTTTATTTGTGTCAGCACAGCAGCAAAACATCGTTAGTAACCCCTGGATGTAAATTGCGCATAGAATTTGAGCACCCACAAATCTAGTTGCTTTGTAGGTGTTACAATGGTGTATTTTCTAGCACATCAAACAAGAGATAAAATTGTAGTAACCTTTGCTTCAGTGAATTAGATACCTAAAAAAAAATATATATATTTGGCGTTGTAAAAAAGAGGGTTTATTTTTGCAGGCACACCAGCAAAAAACGTTAATTAACCCTGGATGTAAATTGCGCAATAGAATTGAGCCACACAAACTAGTAGCTTTGTAGCGTGTTTACAATGGCGTATATTTTCTTAGCCACACAACAAGAGATAAAATTGTAATTAAACTTTGCTTGGTGAATTAGGCTACATAAAAAAAAAATATTTATTTGGCGTTGAAAAGAGGAGGTTATTTTTGTCAGCCACACCAGCAAAACAACGCTTAATTAACCCTGGATGTAAATATGCGCATAGAATTGAGCCACCACAAATAGTAGCTTTGTAGGCGTGTTTCAAGGGTGTATTTTTCTACGCACACAAACAAGAGATAAAATCTGTAATTAAACCTTTGGCTTGTGTATTAGGCTACCAAAATAAAATATATTTTTGGCGTTGAAAAAGACGGTTTATTTTTGTCAGCACACCAGCAAAACAACGCTTTATAACCCCTGGATGTAATTGCGCAATTAGAAATTGTGCACCACAAACTAGTAGCTTTGTAGCGTGGTTACAATGGCTTATTTTTTCTACGCCACACAAACAAGAGGATAAAATTGTAATTAACCCTTTGCTTGTGAATTAGGCTACCAAAAAAAAAATTTATATTTGTTAGAAAAAAACCCCCCCCCCTGGTGGGGTTGGGGGGTGGTGTGGGGGGGGGGGGGGGGTGGGGGGGGGGGGGGGGGGGGGGGGGGGGGGGGGGGTGGGGGGGGGGGGGGCGGTACCCCCCCCCCCCCCCCCCCCCCAAAAGGTGGGGGGGGGGGGGGGGGGGTGGGGGGGGGGGGGGGGGGGGGGGGGGGGATCGTTTATTTTTGTCACACACCAGCAAAACAAGACGCTTTAATTTTAACCTGGTTGTAAATTGAGCAATAGAGTGAGCAGCCAATATGATAGTGTGTATTTGTGTTGTAAAAACGCTGTTTGTTTAAATGAAATACAACTGGAAACTGGCTAAGATCCCACTTGGATATTGAATGTATATGCAGATGCAGTGGTCGCACACTGGATTTCAGATCCAATACCCAAAAAATTCAGAATATTGAACATTCAGAGAACAGTCTCTGAGACAAGCTGTCGGACACCCAAAAAATCGTCTGTGTAAAAAAAATCAGTTCTTCAGAAAAGCGCTATCACCCGCCAGGCAGCACCTTCCCTGTCAGTACAGGGAGAGGAGTGTGAGCATACCCCTGCGTGCGCGATCGGTATTATATAGTGCGGTGACGTCACAGAAGTCCCGCCGTCTTGATTGGCTTCATCTCTGTACATGTCATTGAAGGCTATCCCTTCTTCCTCCCAGAGTGCTTTGCCCATGTAACGCCATGTGCATCGCAGCCATTTATCAATGAAATGCACACTTCGTTCCCGCGGATCAACCCAAAGTTCGATTTCGTACGAACCGAAGTTTTCCTGAAATTCTAAACGTATTCACTTCGTTTGAATCGATTCGCCCATCTCTAGCTGTGATTTTATCTAGACAGTGTTCACTCTGCAACGACCTAAGTACAGACAGCGTTTTTAATTCATTAAATGACATAGACATACCAGAGGTTGCAGAGTCCAATACAGGAGGCTGAACCATTGTTTCGTTTTCCACAGGATCATGTACATCTGATATTTCTTGTGACATAGAAAAGTGACGTTTATCAGAATAAGAAGGGCAAATTTATTTACGTCTTAATTGTGTTATAAAAGACGTTCTGGACGTTAGTAGTGGGAGCGAAGTTCAATATCCCTTCGATGAGTACCTTTTCTGGGGCCGATTGACTGGGATAGATCGCGAGAGATTTAATTTACCGGTGTCGTTGTGTTCTTCCCTGCGGTTGCCGTTGTTGCGACCTCATCTTGTGCTTGCGGACCGGCAAGTTTGTTCCTATGTCTAAAATGGAGTATACGGGACCCTGTTCTCAACGGGTAGCTTCCAAATAAGCCGGGTGTTCGATCGGATTTAGGTATCGTTGCTGTGGAGTTTCTGCTAGTATTAAGATTGTCCATTAATTCTTCCGTGGTAGATGTGGATGATTGTTCAGGGGAGGTGTCTAAGTCGGAGAAACTGACATGTCTGCCTCTGTTTGTTTGGTAGGCATCAGAGTTATGTCTTAAGATCGGTTTAGGAAAAAATTTTCTTTTATTCCATGTATAGATCTCTCCGTTTTCATAGTCCTTAATATCCCTGTCAAATTTGGTCTTTTTTGTTTTCATGACCGCATCTTCTGTTTGTTGTACATTTTTATTGAGGATATTATAGCAGTGTTTGAGTTCTTCCGTTTCCTCCTGTTGTTTCAAAGACTCTTCTATGGCATGTATCTCTTGTCGGAGCTCTTGGAGTTTTTTATTTTCATGTACCACTATAAATTGTATTACTTTCAATGCGCATGGGGTTAGAATATTGTTCCATTCGATATTAAATTCTGACGAATTTTGGGAGGTAACGGTTTTCTTAATGCGTAAGCCGCGTGGGATCATCTGTTTTTCCAAGTACGTAGATAAGGTCGCTTGGTCCCACCATAATTTGGTTTCTCTTTTTTTTAGAGATTCCAGTTTAAAGAAAGTAGTTTTCACATCACTGTGAGCATCCGGCGTGGGTGCACTATTGGCACAGTTAAACAGACTGGCTGCCTTATTTTTTCTTTCCAAGTCCGTATCCATATTTTATGTGTATATTTGCTTATGTCCCGGCTTCTATGTTGCTGTGGCGAACAGTTCAGTATTAGTTAAATAGCAAACCTGGGGATTGTACGGGTCGTGGGTCACATCCAGCTAGTTAGTGGGACGGATGGGGCCCGTGGGCTGTACAATGCCCAGGTCTGACTTAGAGTGTCACAAAGTGTCATCAGCAGGTTGCAACAGAGATACAGAGAGAATGGAAGAGTCACAGAAAGGCAAAGTAGTGGAGGGTCCTTTGGTTACATCACACACTGATGATCGCTCTGCAGGGAATAGATTTTTTGCCCTGTCTCTATACCATTAGGAATAACTTTTTTCTGTAAATTTCAGTAAATTATGTCCCATTTTCCTGTAAATTGTTTGCAAAGTCAGGAGTGGGTCAGAAAGTGTTTTATTTTTTATACTCAACTCTGGAGTTTGGCTCAAATTGTTTAAAAAACTGCCCCAAAAGCTACAAGTGTAACTGATAGGTAAAGGTATTCACTAGCACATCAAAAGTTGTGAAAAAAGCGATATATTTATTTACAAGAGCCGCGCTTACTTGCCGGACGCGCTCCGGACACATCTCATTCTCCTCTGCCCTCTTCCTCGCCGTTCGACACGAACTCCCCCTTACCTCCAGCAGATACAATTTTACATCCATCTTTTGCTGCAGCTGCCTCCCATTTTACCTCTCCTATTTACAACAGATGTTGTTTGATAAAGGCCTGCCAGCCGAAACGTCACACTGACATCTGCATCCTACTTCTCATGATACATTTATTCTGAATTCTGTGCAGTAATCAGATTATCTTTGAATTATTCATTTGTATGGAGCAACCTGGCATGATACTATTTGCTTTGTAAATAACTATATCGCTTCTTTCACAACTTTTGTTGTGCCTGTGTGTACCTTTACCTATTGATATGTTGGTCTTTTGACCTTTTATGCCAGAACACCCATCTTTCCATATCCCCCATATGGCGTGCAAGACCTATATACTTTACACTACAAAACACTGAAGCATTTCTTCCTTATGAAGTAAAATTTATGTGCGAAGCTTGTGAATTAAGTAATAAACATTTTCACCATTCGTGATTATTAACCCCTTACCTCAGCAGCCAGTTTTGACCTCCCTGACATAACCCCATTTTTTTTAAATCTCACTTTATGTGGGAATAACTTTTTGATACATTTACCTATCCATGTGACTTAAAGATTGTTTTCTCATGACACATAGGGCTGCATGTATGAAAACTGCCTAGGTATAAAATTCACTTTGTTGCCCATAGCAAACAATCAGAACATCCCTTTCATTTTTCCAAAGCACTATATAAAATGAAAGGGGCACTCTGATTGCTATGGGCAACAAAGTGAGTTTTAAACCTAGACAGTTTTCATAAATGTGGCCCATAGTGCTTTAAGTTAGTAAAAATTTTTGGTCGATGCAATCCTTGCTTGTTTGTGATCAAATATCAAAATATCATGACATTTTGAAAAATTGTCAATTTTCAAAGTTCAAAGTTCAAAAATGTCTATGTGTAACACACAAAATAGTTTATAACTAGCATCTACCATATGTCTACTGTAGATGGGCATCATTTTTAAATGTCTTTTTATTTTTATAAAGACATTAGGGTGCTTGGAAATTTAGAAGCATTTTTTTACATTTTCAAGAAAATCTGCATGCCCCCATACATGACTCCATCTAAGAAATTACACCCCTTCAAGTACTCAAAACAGCCTTTAGCAAGTATATCACCCCATTAGGTGTTTCAGAGAAATTAAGCAAAGTGGATGTGAAATTTCAAAATGTATTTTTTTTTGCAGATTTGCAATTTTTGCAATTATTTAACTTTATCATGGGTTTTTTATTTTTATTTTTAACAGCGCTCACCGTGCAGTATACATGACAAGTTAGTTTTACTCTGTGGGTTTGATATGATTATGGCGATACCCAATTTATGTAGTTTTGTTATGTTATAGTGCTTTTTTTTTTAAAAAAAAAGTGTTTTTATTGTGTGAAACAATATGTATGTATCACTCCTTTCTGATAGTCATAATGTTTTTATTTTTCCATATACAGAGCTGTTTAAGGGCTTTTTATTTGAGGGATGAATTGATGTTTTTATTGGTACCACTTTGGCATTTATATGAGATTTTGATCGCTTTTTATCTCATTTTATATGCTGCAAGATGAATGAAAATTGCAATTCCGTGACTGTTTTTTGGGGGTTTTTTTTACGGTGTTCACCGTGTGGGTTAAGTAACATGACAGATTTATAGGGTAGGTTGTTAGGCATGTGGCGATACCAAATATGCATACTTTCTTTATTTTTCATCTTTTTTGGCGCAATTAGCATTTGCAAAGAGGAAAAGGGTGGTGTACATGTTTTTATTTTATTTTTCGTGTTTTACTTTTACTTCACTCTTTTTGTACTTTTGTACTTTTTTTTTTACTTTCCCCATATGGGACTTGTATCAGTGAACTTCAGATCACTGTTACAATGGAGAGCAGTACACAGCAACTAGCAACTATCAATCATTATACCCGGCCATGCCCCTGGGCACAGTGACATCACAGGCAGCCTGGAAGCCTTTGTTAGGCTTTTGGGTTGTCAGGAAAGCCATCAGAGCTCGCAATCACGCCGCGGGGGCTCCTATGGGGACAGAGGGAGCTCACTTCCTCTGTCTTTCCCTTACTTGCTACAATTGCGATTGATCGTGGCAGCTGAAGGGTTAATCGCCCGCAGCCAGAGTGAGCTCCAGTAATCCATGTTGCGGTTGTACAGGCCCCGATTGAGAGCCTCCACGATGTCCAGGACGTACGTTTATGTCCATTTGTAGGAAGTCACTTTCCACTAGGGAAGGGGTTAAAAATTCTGCAGCATTTTTGTTTTACCTCTGTAATCCTTAGTGTAAAGCTCATCTCCAGGAGATACGACCAGTGACCAGAGCTCCTCAGTATTGCCACACATACTCAGACATCACCTCTCAGGCAGCTACTGTCAGTCTCTTCCTTGCCTGTCAATCACACACACTCACTGTTGAGCGAGAGTTGAACCCCAGGTGCTGTTATTCTACTCCTGTACTCCTTAGTAATTAGTCAAACAGTGCAATAAAATAAAAAGATAAAAGGAACCTCAATCAGCTATGTGCGTTAAGGCAAAAAAAAAATCTACGTTTGACTTCTGCAAGGATTTGAACCTAGGACCACTATGTTGCAAGGCTAACCACTCAGCTACCTTGTAACTACTCGCAGATCATTACAGAAACAGACCTTTGTTTCACTAGAGTGAGCACAAATTGAGGACAGGCATGGTGAGGTCAAGCCTGCTGGGTCACATGCTATGGAGTTCAAACAAATCATACACACACCCTTTTGAGCACACTGAAAGCTGAAACAGGACAAATCAGGAATGAAATGCCTTTATGACAAAACTCCTTAATGTTTTATATTGCCCCAGGATTTCAGTCCTTCCCTATGCTATTTAAACTATAGCAATATAAAGCATTCAATAATGCTATTGTTGTGACACAGCATTACTTGTCAGGTTTTCTTGCTAGAGCAGAAGTCATCTCTCCATGACCTGACCTCCAGGAAGGCATTTACTACACTTGCATTGTACTAGACTCCTACACAGAAGTCAGTCTGCAGTGTAAAGCATGGTAGGCATCTACAAGCCTGAAACTCTGGTAAGACCGGAGGATGAATTCAAATCCTCCATGACTTCCCCACAACTCTTCCCTAATAGCAGAGTAAAAATCAGCTAAGCTGCCAACAATTAAGGTCATGAAGGCATTTAATCATCTAGTGGACGCCTTACATTTCCTGTGATACAGGTTGCACAAATGTGTCCTGGATAACAGGGCTATTTTATGAAAATATGTCAAAGAATAAAAATCTAAAAATTCTGAATACTACAAAAGCCTCTATATCTTCTAAGACTTTTACAGCATCTAAAATTCCTGTTGTTACAAAGGGAACAAAATTACTATTGTAAAATAACTAACAATAATGCAAGTATATTAAAAAGCTATTTGAAATATGTCTTTTTAAAACTTCAATACTGCAGCTGAACAAAGACATTTTTTAGAACATTTCCATTAAGTTAGCCTTTAGTACATATGAAATCAATTTAAGCTAGTAGTTAGTAGTCTCTGAAGCTATTTCCTATTTTTTTACACTTATTTATTAGTTATGTGAAGGAATCTATCTTGTGACTTGTGGTTTTTCAAGCTGCCTTTTGAATTAGTTCAGCCTTTGTTGTATGAAATATATGACCTTGAAAAACACATAAGAGACACCATCATTTTCCAGAGAAATAAAAGGGCTGTTTTCAACAGAAAAAAATGTGTTCAACTAAAATGCTTTACCAGCGTCTATGGCTTGTGTATTTATGGGCTTCATAATTTTTTTCTTTTTAGCCTTCAAACAGGGATTTCTGTCATCATCAAAGCTTTAGTATTTCAATGCTGTATGACAAGTGCAAATTAACTTGGTACAGTTCTTTTTCCTATACCTTTCCAGGGAATTGTAACTTTTAAAGTTGTACATTAATCCCAAGCAGAAATTGTATTCTGAGATCCTTCAATGATAAAAAAAAAAAATGTTGATATACAAGTGGACTGACATCCAAAATTGTACCTGAAGAGTTTTCTCCAAAATTGATTTATGGACTGTGATCCATTTATAATTATTCTATAACTGTTACAACATTGTCTTTCTTATTTGTTAGGTGTACCTGGCATTAATTTATGTTCCTAAGAAACAAAATGAATACATCATTTTAATCTTATCATATATCAGTGCTCAGTTTAATTACTACAGATCTGCTATTAAATGCCCTTCACCTAACGTAAAAATCCAGAGGCATAACTGAAAGTCTCGGAGCCAAAGATGTAATGGGGTCCTCTACCTGCCTGTGCCATCTTCATATATAGGCATCTTTGTATGTACAGTAGCAAAAGGAGCCTATGGCTCGGTGCTTTAAATGGGTTATCCTGTGGGGAAAAATATTTTCCTAATATCTTTCTTAAAGGCACTTTATTTTTCTGTAGGCTCTAAGCAGTTTGACATCAGATGTCTGATGACATGGAGCTGAGTAGTTTTTGTGTCAAGCTCAGGAGATCATGTGATCAGGGCATCCTTTGAAGACACCCCCTTTTGCTCTGTCCCCCATAGCTTTCAGCATGAGGGAGGAAACAGAAGCATAAACTAATACTGGGGTTGGGAGGGTAGAAGCTAGAAAAAGCACAGCAAGGTATCATGGGGCTTATATTTTAACAAAACAAATGGAAACAGCTTTTACACATAAATTGCTGCTGCTTGGCTACAGAGAAAGGAGGTTACAAATACCATAGGAAAAGCACAAATTAGCATAAAAAATAAGCAAGCACAGGGGAATTATTAAAGCCATTTAATATATTTCATTCATTTATTGCCAGAGAACCTTTTTAAGTTCTTTAAAAAGGTACAAAAAATACAAATGTGATTAAAATAAAAAGTAGGCAGAGTGGAATAGAGCATAATTCATTTTTTAATCTTTCTAGTTAGAAAATTGTTTAAAAATAATTATCAGATGAATGTATTACCCTCATTGTTAACTGGAGTTGATACTAGCAGTGAACTTGTCCACTCCTTATCCAGATTGCTATGAAGTCCGTGATTTAAGAAATTGTATTTAAACACAGTGATTTGCAGATTACAATGTTTTGCCTACCTAAAGATCTGCAATCTCAGTTTCGGAAGTAGGTACTAAAGAACAATTTGAGGTGTTTACTGAGTATAAACATTTTAATTAGTGTTGAGCGATTATTATCGACAAAGTTGAAATCGGCACAGTTTTTATGTTGATCGAAATTTTTAGATCATGCGATAATTTAGGTTAAAATCTGTGCATCATCTATTAAGATCGCGCCATTTTCGGCGCTTCCTGTCATTTTGGCGGCAGCAAATCAGCTTACAGAATAGAGCAGGGTGAGATGTGTGTGCGACGTCATGACTGGGATGTGAATGGTTGCGATTGGCTGGAAAAATCACATGACCTCGTTTTACATAGAACAGCGTTTCCTGTTCAGCCTCAGTGTCTCTCAGCGTCTCAGAGCAGAAGGACGTGCGCTCTGCTTGTGTCCAAACAGCTCAGCGAAATTATTCTATTTCTTCACAGAGAAACCTCTACTATTAGCTGTGATCCTTACAATTTAGTTAGATTAGAGATTGGAAGATTTTATGTAGTTAGGTAGAGAATTTTAAAGGAGCATCTACTGCTGTAAAGTCACAGGGGAGGAGCCCCCAATACCAGATGCCGAGCAGGCATTTCTTTGCCAGAAAAGCCGTCCCTGCCCTGGCCAGCCACGTGTCATCTAAAATTTCAAGTGCGTTGTCTGTATCTGTGGCCGGAAAAGTCCATCTCAACACCGACACATGGACTAGTAAGCACGGCCAAGGCCGCTATATCTCTGTGACAGCTCACTGGGTGAGCTGGGTAGATGTCTCTGGAGGTGACGGTGGCTCTCAGGCTCGGCGCACGCTCTTCAAAACCGCAGAGATGGTGCAGGGCTCTTTCCCCCAAGGTCCTCTGGTGGCATCACGTGCCCAGAGAAACCAGGCCGTGTTGAAATTAATCTGTCTTGGAGACCGTCCACACACAGGTCAGGAGCTGTGGACAGCTCTCCGCAACGAGACCAAGCGCTGGCTGGGTGCCAAGAACCTTGTGCCAGGCAAGGTGGTGTGCGATAACGGGCGAAATCTGCTGGCCGCCCTTAAGATCGGTAGGCTGGAGCACATCCCTTGCCTGGCACATGTCATGAACCTTGTCGTCCAGAAATTTCTAAAGAGCTACCCGGGTCTGGACTGCCTGCTGAGGAAGGCTCGAAGTCTAAGTTCGCACTTCCGCCGTTCGCACCCTGCTTTGTCCCGCCTGGCTGCGTTGCAGCGTCAGCTCGGCCTCCCCGTCAACCGTCTCATTGTTGACGTGGCAACACGCTGGAATTCCACCCTCCACATGCTCCAGCGATTGTGGCAGCAGCGCAATGCCATTACGCAGTACGAAGTGACACATGGCCTGACAAGCAGCGGTGCGGACCTCGGGGTGTTGAGCCACCGAGAGTGGAGGCAGGTGAAAGAGCTCTGCACCATCCTTGCCAGTTTTGAAGAAGCCACCAAAATGGTCAGTGCGGACAATGCCCTTGTCAGCATGAGCATTGTGGTGATCTTAGTTCTGGAACGATCGTTGGACACTCTGAAACAACAGGTCCCGCCAGCGACGGAGGAGGAGACGGACACAGATGCGGACACGGAGCCTTTCTCTCCGTCAAATCCACAAGGTCCGACAGTTTCACAATTTCATCGGTCTTCATTAGGCAGTGGTTCGGGGTCCAGAGCTAGTGCAAGGTGGCGCATCAGCTCTCAGGGTGCATCATCTCAGGCAAGTCAGGGCTGTGTTGAAGCTGTGCCGGAGGCAGCGGAGGAGGAGGAGGAGGAGGTATTCCTGGACACCGACGTTACCGACGTCCCTGCCTTGGAGAGAGGTTGGAACGAATTTGAGGCGGAGGAGGAAGATGATGAAGATCAGTTTGCTAGTGCCCCTCGACCCAGAGGCTTGGGAAATCAAGGCTCCATCTCTCACATGAGTGCTTGGATGCTCCATTTCCTCCAACATGATACTCGCATTAAGGCCATCAAAATGAACAACAGTTACTGGGTGGCCACCCTCCTGGAACCCCGGTACAAAACAAAACTCAGCACTTTCCTTCCACCCACCCAAATAGAGAGTAAAATGCAGGAAATGGAGACCTTGCTGATTGATCAACTGGAGACATCTGTTGCGTCTGCTTCATGTCCCCAAATGTCACGGTGGAACAACATCAGCGACGTGACAGCAGTAGAGTGCCAAGTAGCCATAGCGGCAGCAGCAGCAGCAGGCAAGGTGGCAGAAGCCTAATGGGTGACCTCTGGCAATCTTTGTTTACCACCTCACCAACGCATGCAATGCAGGGCACACATCCAACACACAGAGACCAGCTTAAGATCATGGTGCACGACTATCTGCGTCTCAACACCGATGTTTTTGTATGTGTTCCGGACCCAATAGACTTCTGGGTATCCAAAATGGACGAATGGCCCGAGCTTGCTCGCCACGCCATAGAGGTGTTGTACTGCCCAGCAGCCAGCGTTATATCTGAGTGGACCTTCAGCACAACTGGAGGAGTCATTACAGACAAATGCATCCGGCTTTCCACAGATAATGTGGATCGTTTGACTTTCATCAAGATGAATCAGGCATGGATCTCTGATGATGTTGTGGCCCCAATTGCCGAGGTCACCGATTAGTTGCCGGTCTACTTCACATTCCTCTTCAAACAGAAATGGTCCTCTTGAAAAATGTTTTTTAAAATGATCATTTCTTACTGCAATTTTTATTCTCTTTTCCCAACAGTTCATTTTGCTGGTTTTGCTGTGAGGAGACTGTAAAAGACAGCAATGTTTCATGACAACACCGTATTCCATTTACTCACTTTATCTTTAGAAGTTTTCGCATTGTCAATGGTTTTGAGGTCATGTTGCTGTGAGATACAGCTATAATTATGGTCCTTTGGAACAGAAATGTGGCTTTTAAGTGGCATTTCTCCCTCACAATTTTTAATAGTGGCTGAGAAGTCATATTTATAATTTTTTGGGTCATGTAGCTGGGAGATACAGCAGTAATCATGGTCCTTTGGAACAGAAATGTGGCTTTTAAGTGGCATTTCTCCCTCACAATTTTTAATAGTGGCTGAGAAGTCATATTTATAATTTTTTGGGGTCATGTAGCTATGAGATACAGCAATAATCATGGTTCTTTGGAACAGAAATGTGGCTTTTAAGTGGCATTTCTCCCTCACAATTTTTAACAGTGGCTGAGAAGTCATTTTTATAATTTTTTGGGTCATGCTGCTTTGAAATGCAGCAATACTACAGGTCCTATTATAAAAAAAAATGTTGTTTCTAACAGACATTTGTTCTTCACAATTATCCAAAGTGGCTCAAGCCTCATGCTTTGAATTTTTGGGGGCATTTTGCTTTGAAATGCAGCTATACTACAGGTCCTATTATAAAAAAATGTTGTTTCTAACAGACATTTGTTCTTCACAATTGTCCAAAGTGGCTCAAGGGTCATGCTTTGAATTTTTGGGGGCATTTTGCTTTGAAATGCAGCTATACTACAGGTCCTATTATAAAAAAAAAAAAATATTTCTAACAGACATTTGTTCTTCACAATTGTCCAAAGTGGCTCAAGGGTCATGCTTTGAATTTTTGGGGGCATTTTGCTTTGAAATGCAGCTATACTACAGGTCCTATTATAAAAAAATGTTGTTTCTAACAGACATTTGTTCTTCACAATTGTCAAGAGTGGCTCAAGGGTGATGGTGCTGTCAGAAACAGGAATAGGTAGGACACTGTTAATGGACACATATTGCAAAATGACTTGTTTTTGCAAGATCTTTAACATAGCTATCAATCCTTGTATTGAGACAACCCATTTAATACAATTAAAAAAGGAGAAACAAAGACATGGTGGGATTCCATCCTATTTAAAAATGTGTTTTCTAGAATTAAACTACTAAAAAACTTGCATGTACAAAATAGCTGGTAAAAAATTCCTCTGAATTGTACAAGGGAGGTACAGGAAAACTTGACCAGATGTAGGTTATTCAGAGGACATGGAGTATGGAGCACGGACAGAGAACAAAGTACAGAGACAATTTCCTCCAGCACGTTGAGTAAAATAAGAAAAAGAATGCCAAGAAAAAGGGCACCTGGGTGGAACAGGAGTGTTAACCACCAGTATTTCCAAGTGAAGCTCAATTGGTCCGCACTCATACGGAGGGACAAGCGCTACCCAGGACAGGGACAGTATATGTCCAGTGAAACTAAAATGGTGGTTGAAAGACTCCTATTTCCGGCACTTTTTAATCTGTGGGTCAGACAGGTTTAATGGTCATTCTGCGGTACAGGACAGATATAGTTAATGTCCAGTTCATCTAAAATGGTGGTTCAAAGACTCCTTTTCCCGGCACTTTTTAATTTGGGGGTCAGACAGGTTTAATGGTCTTTCTGCGGTACAGGACAGGTAAAGTCAATGTCCAGTGAAACTAAAATGGAGGTTGAAAGACTCCTTTTCCCGGCACTTTTTAATCTGTGGGTCAGACAGGTTTAATGGTCATTCTGCGGTACAGGACAGATATAGTCAATGTCCAGTTCAACTAAAATGGTGGTTGAAAGACTCCTTTTTCCGGCACTTTTTAATCTGTGGTCATGCCGGTTTGGGGCTCATGCTGTGGCCCAGGACAGGTATAGTCAATGTCCAGTGAAACTAAAATGGTGGTTGAAAGACTCCTTTTTCCAGCACTTTTTAATCTGGGGTCATGCAGGTTTGGGGCTCATGCTGCGTTCCAGGACAGGGATATTCAATGTCCAGTTCAAGTAAAATGATGGTTCAAATCATACTGCCTTCTGGCACTTTTTAATTTGTGGGTGATGCAGGTTTAAGGGTCATGCTGTGGTACAAGACAGGGATAGTGAATGGTGTGTGATTTTTTTTTCTGTGGCTTTTATAACCTAAGTGTGTTGCCTAAGATGTAGCACGTATCCATTTGACTGTTGTGGATGTTAATTCCCAGCTCTCCAGCCCTGTTTGGGTGTAATAATGAAGGTGTTGTTGCTCTCCCATAGACTTTAATGGTCATCGCTCATAATCGACTACCGACTATCGACTATCTTGTCGATGATGGCCGACTATCGACCATCGACCGATGTCGATGGCCAACGTAATCGCTCAACACTAATTTTAATACCATGAATATGAATTTTATATCACAATATGGGGATAAAGAGATCGAATTCCTAGATGTTACTATTAGAATTGAGGATTATCATATTGTAACAAAAGGTTATAGAAAACCAACAGCTACTAATTCCATACTCCACAGTGAAAGTTTTCACCCGCCACATGTTATCAAAGGGCTTACCTTATGTACAGTTTTTGCATTTGAGGAGAAATAACTCTGAATATTCAGATTTTTTATAACAGTCTATGCAACTTATGGATAGGCTAGGGAGAGGATACAGTGAAAAAAATTTACAATCGGTGTTTATTAGAGCAATGAAACAGGATAGAGAAAATCTTATAAAATTTTAATAGGAAAAAAAATAAATTAGAAAGATGTGTTTTTTCCTTTCAATAGCCCCGGGCAAATCAATTTAAAATGAATATCACTCACCCGGCCACTTTATTAGTACACCTGTCCAACTGCTCTTTAAACACTTAATTTCTAATCACCCAATCAAAAAATGGCAATCAGTGCATTTGGGCAGTAGACAGGTCAAGACAATCTCCTGCAGTTCAAACCGAGCATCAGTATGGGAAGAAGGTGTTTGGTGCTTTGAACGGGCATGGTTTTTGGTGCCAGAAGGGGGTCTGATATTTCAAAAAATGTGACCCCTGGGTTTTTTCACCACAACCATCCTAGGTTTACAGAGAATTGTCCAAAAAAGAAAAAACATCCAGTGGGGGGCAGTCCGGGGGCGGAAAAATGCTTGTTGGCCAGGGTCAAAGGAGAAAGGGCGGGATGTTCGAGTGAAGAAAGGCAACAGGATCAAATACCCCCCTTACAACCAAGGGTAGGAAAAGAGATCTCTAAATGCACAGAGGCGAACTTTGAGGCGGGGGGCTACACCAGAAGACCAGGGGTGCCATCCTTTCAAAAACAGGAAATGGGGCCCCAAATTTGCCCAAGCCATGAAATTGGCGGAAAAGATTGGAAAAACGTTCCCTGGTCTGTGTCCGTTTCTGCTGCGACATTGGATGGTGGGTCAAATTTTGGGCGTCAAAACATGAAAGCATGGATCCATCCTGCCTTTGTATCAAGGGTTAGGCTGGGGGTTGGGGGTGTCATGGTGTGGGGAAAAATTTTCTTGGCACTTTTGGGCCCCCTTTGGGACCCAAATTTACATCGTTGCAACGCCCCAACCCACCTAGTATTTTTGTTGACCTGCCATCCCTTTATGACCCCAAAAGTACCCAACATCAAAGGCACTTTCAGCAGGATAAGGCCCCTGTCTAAAGTGGAATCATTCAGACTGGTTTTTTGAAATGACAATGATTCACTGTACTCAAATGGCCTCCACAGTCCCAAGATTCAATCCAATAGAGATTTTGGGATTGGGGGAATGGAGATTCGCATCATGGATGTGCAGCCGAAAAATCTCGCAACTATGTGATGCCATCATGTCAATATGACCAAAATCTCTGAGGAATGCTTCCAGCACCTTGTTGATCTATGCCACGAAGAATTGAGGCAGTTCTGAAGGCAAAAGGGGGTCCAACCCGTTACTAGCATGGTGTACCTAATAAAGTGGCCGGTGAGTGTACAACGATACTGTTAGAGAATGATGTAGCACTTCAGGATGAGATTAAACATCCACCTTTAATGTCATTTAGATGCACTGTAAATTTAAGAGATTAACTTGTTACAGGGAGATTATCTGAAAACAGAATAATTGGTTGATAAAATCTATCCCAAAGGGGAATCATAAATGTGGTAACTGAAAGTATTGTAAATATTTGGATAATAATGAAAGTGTAAGATTAGGTCATTATGATTATACGGTGAACCAATTTATTACATGCAGATCGGACTTTGTGGTGTATGCATTGTGGTGTCCATGTGGTCTGTTTTATATAGGGAAAACTATAAGACCACTGCATAAGCGGATTAAGGAACATATGTACTCTCTTAAAACAGGAAAGGGGGCCCCTAGATGGATTTCACATATGAAGGAAATGCATAATAAAATAATTGAAGGGGTTAAATTTGCAGGTCTGCAATGCATCTTTATGTCCTCAATTGGTTTAGACCGTCACACTAAATTATTACAATGTGAAGCGCGTCGGATTATGCGCACAGATGCGTTAGGTCTTGTGGGTCTAAATGATTGTAATGATCTGTCATCCTTTTTATAAATTGTATATGTTTTGTATTTATTTGTGTTTGGTTTTAATGATGATTGACAGATGGAGGGAGCATAAATGAACGAAATGACGTAGTTCCCCTTTAGGCTTAGAGGAAGCATGTTTACACGCAAAACAGCTGTTGCTTTTCTGTCGACTTTTGGCGTGTGCTATATTCCCGATTGCCCTATTTGTGACACGTTGCCGAATAAAATGGAGTTTTAAATCGCAACCATGGTGAGTGCTGTGAAGATTATTCTCTTTGTTTAACTCTATAACTCTTTTCTTTATTTCACTGAGCACCACCTAAGGGTTAATTGCCTGTGATTGTACTGCCATACCGCTTGGAGGCATAAAGTGCTAGAAGGACTATATGTTCCATTTACTGACAGTGTGGTGCCGAAGTACTTGTTCTTAATTTCCGGGTCAGTTTTGGAAGTGGTTATGTGTGACTATTTACACATTCAGAACATTGCAGTGGAAATTTGTTTAATATTAAATGTTATCAAAGTGTATAAAGGCACATTAAGCCTTCTCCTTTTAAAACTTTACCATGGCAATATTTGAACATAGACATGACACTCTATCCCCAAACCAGCTGATTAATCCATTTATCTCCCACTTGCTTTTGTAAGTATTGTTGGTCCATTAATTATACTTAGTTTAATCAATACAGCTTCTGAATGGAAACAATCTTATCTCTCACCTAAGGTAATGACTTGAGTCTATTTTATGATACTCCAGGTGTCCAAAATAAAGATACTTGCTCATCCTGAACTTAGTCAATACTCTTTGGGTTTTTGTCTGTTCAACTATCCTTCCTCCTTTTCAGTGCAACCAACTGCACAGACTGCACTAGGCAAATCATTTTTCATTTTAAAAAGGTTTAGAAAACCCATTTTCAAAATCTTTATTGAGTAATTCTGAGATAATAAAAATGGTCTCTTGTTCATCTTTTAGAAGAGTGCACTGTGACTGCAAAAAGAACCCAATGTAAAGCACCTGACTCATAGGTGCATTATATGGATGGTCCATTAATTTTGGCTATATTTTTGTAATATTTTTACAAATTGTAGTGTTGCACAGTAGTTGCTGTTGGGTTTATCGTTGCTTAACCGGTGAGGTTTTCAGAACCTTTTGTTCACTTAAAAGGGTTTTCTCGCTACAAAAATTAGCTTTTTAACACTTTGGAACATTTAAATCAAGGCTTTTCCAACTACATTGCTCTTTTGATATTAACCTGGTCAGGAAATAAGAAAGATTTTATCTGCTCTAAGTGCACACAACTCTCTCTGGTTATTCCCTTAGACTTAATTAGACTGAGAGCAGGGAGTGAGGTCACCATGGTCAGACAGAACAGTCTTTATCTCTAACAAAATTAATTACCGTTGAAAAACATTTGAATTCTCTCCTTGGAGGTTTGCAGCTTGTAACGGATGCGGCGACAACAGCATACGTTGAAGCGAGGCGCCGCTGACATCCGGGTGTGGATCCACTGTGGTCACCGCAGGCGAGATGGTATATGGAGAACCATACCAGGCAGCGGAGTCTAAGGGGCCCCCGGTCTTCACCGGAGCCCGCCGCAAAGCGGGACGGACTTAGCAGCCCTGGCGTGGCTACATGCGGTTACAGCCGAGGTGCAGGACCAGAACACAGGCGGTGGTAGACAGGAACATAGGTAGCTGAATACGACGTACACCACATCAGTCCACGGCAGGAACAGGACAGTTAACACAGCAGGATACAGCAGTTACAGGATGGAGATCACGGCAGGATACATCAGGAACATGACAGCAGATACAGGACGGGGATCACGGCAAGATACAGCAGACACAGGACAGCAGGAGACGACAGACATATGGTCAGGAGCTCTGATGACTACAGGAGCAGGACCAGCATCCCAGGGGTTAAGTCCAGAGACACTGGCCCATGGTAGGGGACCACAGCGTGAACCATAACAGTACCCCCCCCTCAAACCCCTCTTCTCCCCCTCCAAATCACAAAAATGGCATTCCACGTAGGGCCCGGGGCCCCGCAACTTTCTACGGGGGGGCAACCCCCAAAACAAAGGGACCCGGGGGTGAGTAAACCAGGGATTAGGGAACAAACCTTAGATAAGGGGGGGGTTTCATGGGAGGAAAACAAATTGGGGGGACAGGGAAAAAAAGGGGGGGGATAGGGGGGGGGAAAACAAAAAAAATGGGTTTCAGAGCTTGGGGGTGGGCCATTGGGGCAGGGAACGGAGGGCTCTGGGGCTGGACCATTTAGCTTGGCAAAACCCGGGTGCCCGGGGTGGACCATGAGCTAGGCCCAAAGGGTGCTCTGGCTGGGCCATGAGTAAAGGAAAAAGGGAAAACCCCTGGGGTTACCTGCCCGGGTTTCGCCGAGGGCAGGGGGAACACAGGCGGGGGTAGCAGGAAATAGGGGGTGGAAAAAAAGACCCTTTTAAACCCCATAAAGGGCCCGGTAGGAACAGGGAAAGGAAAAACCCCTCAGGATACCGCAGGGCAGGAAAGGGGATCACCCGCAGGATACATCAGGGAAAAGACGCAGTACAAAGGGCGGGGGTCACGGAAAAAACAGCAGACACAGGGCAGCAGGGACGAAGAAAATTTTTTCAGGGGTTGGGGACTACAGGGAAAACATCCCCGGGTTTTTAAAATCCGAGGGCCCCTGGCAGGAGCTCGAGTTTTCAGCATGAGACTGCAAAAAAAACGCAATGCAAAAAACCCGCAATACAACCCAAAGGGCTGCAATGGGGACCCTGAAAACACAGACAGGAAAAATTCCCTTTTTTACCCCGGGGGCACGGGCAAAAAGGAAATTTGACCGAGGGGCACAGAACCTTAAAGGGAGGCGCCACGGGATGCACGCGCCCTAGGGGCGCAGTGCACAAACCCCACAGGGGCCCCGGAAACAGGAGCAACCTCTCTGGTTATTCCCTTAACTTAATTAGACTAGAGCCGGGGGGGAGGGCACCATTTTCAAAAACAGAACAGTCTTTTTTCCTAACAAAATTAAATTTCCGTTGAAAAAAAATTTGAATTTTTCTCCTTGGAGGTTTTCACTTGTAACGGGTGCCCGGCCCCAACAAAAATTTCGTTGAACCCAGGCGCCGCGACAACCCGGGGTGGATCCCCTTGGTCACCCCAGGCGAAAGGAAAATGGAGAACCCCCGCCCCGGGACGGGTCTAAAGGGGGCCCCCCCTTCACCCGGGCCCCCGCAAAGCAGAAAGGACTTAGCTGCGGGACCCCCAGGTCCTACCCCCTTCTGGCTACAAAGCGGGTTTCAGCCGGGGGCAGGGGCCGGAAAAAAAGGTTTGGGGGTAGACAAGAACATAGGGGAGCTGGGATAAAAACGACACCACATCAGGGCCCCGGCAGGGGAAAGGCAGGTAACAGCAGGATAAGCCTTACAGGAGGGGGCTCGGCAGGAACATCAGGAACATGAAAGCAGTACAGGACGGGGGACAGGCAAGATAAACAGAAAAAGGACAGGGAGACGACGAAAACATGGCAAGAGCCTGATGACTACAGGAAAAAGCATCCCAGGGGTTTTAAAAACGAGACACTGGCAGGAGCTCAAAAGATGGACCACATGGACTTTCAACAAACAGCAATGCAACCCAAAAGCAATACAAAACCCAAACCCCTGAAAAGGGCTGACCCTGAAGCACGACAAGGAAAATTCCTTTTTTTACCAGGGGTCCAGGGCAAGGGGGGAATTTTACAGAGAAACAGAACCAAAAAAGGGAAAATGCCACGCATGGGACGCCCCCCTAGGAAGGGGCAGTGACACACATGACCCCAGAAGCAGGAGGGGCTCTCTTGGGTTTTTCCCCTTTGACTTAATAGACTGAGAGCAGGGGGTGAGGGCACCATGGTCAGACAGAACAGTTTTTAAACTCTAAAAAAAATTAATTAAACCCTTTTAAAAACATTTGAATTTTTCCTTTTGGGGGTTTTCAGCTTTTAACGGTGCGGCACAACAGAACGTTGAAGCGAGGCGCCGTGACATCCCGGGGGGGGATTCCCCTGTGGTTTACCCCCAAGGGGGAGATGGTATATGGGGAACCATACCAGGCAGGGGGTCCCAAGGGGGCCCCCCTTCCTTCCCCCGGAGCCCGCCGCAAAGCGGGAGGGCTTTGCAGCCCTGGGGGGTACATGTCGGTTTCAGCGGGTGCAGGACCAAAAACACCCGGCGGTGGTAGGGCAGGAACAAAGGTAAACTGAATACACGTAAAACCCCCATCAGGGGCCCCGGCAGGAACAGGACAGGAAAAACCGCAGGATACAGCCAATTAAAATTTGGATGGGGATCACGGAGGAAACATCAGGAAACCATGACAGGGAGAAAACAGGGCGGGGGTCACGGCAAGATAAAGCCCGACACAGGACAGCAGGGGACGACCGAAAATTTTGGCAGGGGCTCTGATGACTAAAAGGGCAGGACCAGCATCCCGGGTTTTTTGTCCAGGACACTGGCCCCTGGTTGGGGAAACCCCACCGGGAACCAAAACGTACCCCCCCCCCCCTCAACCCCCTTCTCCCCCTCCAAATCAAAAAAAAATGGGGTTTCCCCTTTTGGGCAGGGGGCCCAAAACCTACGGGGGCAAACCCCAAAAAAACCAAATAAAGGCTGAGTATAGCCAGTATAGGGAACACCTAGATAAGGAGGTTTTCATTGGGGGGGGAAAAAAAATGGGCCCCGGGAAGAAAGGGAGGGGATCAGGGGGGGGAAAGCAACAAATGGGTTTCAGACCTAGGGGGGGACCTTGGGGCTAGGGGAACGGAGGACTCCCCTTTCGGGACCCCGAATTGGCAACGGAGGACTGGGGGGGACCATGAGCTAAAGAACGGACGCCGGGCGGGCCATGAGCTACAAAGGGGCGCCGGGGTGGTCCAATACAAAGGGAAGGACACTCGGGGTGTACCTCGGTTACAGCCGGGTGAGGACCGGAACACAGGGGGTGGTAACAGGGGAAAATATGGGACTGGGTTTCACGTACACCCACAAGGGCCACGGGAGGAACAGGAAAAATAACCAGCAAAATACAGAGGTTTCAGGGTGGGGATCACCCCAGGATAAAAAAGGAACATTACAGCAGATCCCGGGGCGGGGGGTCACGGGAAAACAGCAGACAAAAGGAAAACAGGAGGGCGACAGACATAGTCAGGAGCTTGATGACCACAGGAACAGCATCCCGGGTTTAATTTTAGAGACCTGGGAGGGCCCCAGAAATGGAATCAGGGATGGGGACTGCAACAAACACAATGCAACAAACAGCAATACAACCAAGGGCTGCAAAGGGGCTTAAAACCCCGAAGGGACAGACAGGAACTTCCTTTTTTTAGCCAGGGGTACAGGGCAAGAGGAAGTTGACAGAGACACAAACCCATAAAGGGAAGCTTCCCCGAAAGTGCGCTTAAAGGGGGCGCAGTGCAAAACACAGGGCCCCCGGGGCAGGGGCAACTCCTCTGGTTATTCCCTTTGACTTAATTAGACCCAGAGCAGGGAGTGAGGCCCCTTGGGCAGAAAACATCTTTTTCTCAACAAAAAATTTAAATTTCCGTTTAAAAAATTTGCTTTTTTCCCCGGAGGTTTGAGCTTTAAAAGGATGCGGCGACAACCGCAATTTTTTGGGAAACGAGGCGCCCCGCAGGGGGTGGAACCACTGGGTTCCCCCGCAGGTGAGATGGAAAAAAAAGGGAAACCCCCCGGAGGGGGTCTAAGGGGGCCCCCCGGGCTTCACCGGAAACCCCCGCAAACGGGGTGGAAATTGCAGCCCGACGTGGCAAAATGCGGTTTTTCGCCGAGGTGCAGGGCCGGAACACGGGGGTGGTAGAAGGAAAAATTTGGTAGCTGAATAACCCCTAACACCCATCAGTCCCCGGCAGGAAAGGGCAGTTTAACACAGCGGAAATACAGCATTTCCCGGGTTGGGGGTCACGGCAGGGAAAACAGGAACATTACACAGATAAAAGGGGCCCCGGGGTCACGGCAAAGAACAGCAGAAACAGGACAAAAGGAAAACGACAGACAAATGGTCAGGAGCTTGAAGGGTTTCAGGAGCAGGGCCCGCATCAAGGGGTTAAATCCCGAGACCCCTGGCCCATGGTAGGGGGGCGCGGCGTGAACCGTAAAAAGTAACCCCCTCCCCCAAAAACCCCCCCTTCCCCCCCCAAATCACAAAAATGCATTCCAATAGGGCAGGGGCCCCCCCAAATTCTACGGGGGGGAACCCAAAAAACCCAAATAAAGGTGGAAAAAAGCCATTTTAGGGAAACCCCTAGATAAAGGGGTGCCCTGGGAGGAAAAAAAATGGGGCAAGGCAAAAAGGGAGGGGGTTTAGGGTGGGAAAGCAAAAAATGGGTAAAAGGGCCTCTGGGGTGGACAAAAGAGTAGGGGAAAAGGCGCTCTGGGCTGGGCCAGAATAAGGGAACGGAGGGTCTGGGGTGTACCATGACAGGAACGGGCGCCTGGGTTGGGCCCTGAGCAAACAAGGACCTCTGGGCTTTGGGCCCCTGAGCTAGGGAAAAGGGCACTCTGGGGGGGTAAACCTGGGTTTCAGGGCCCAGGGGCAGGGCCGGGGGCACAGGCGGGGTAGACCCAAAAAATATGTAATTTTCAAAACACCCCCATCAGGGCCCCGGTAGGGAAAAGGACAGGGAACACAGCCCGGATTCAGCAGGTACGGGTTGGGGGTCATGCAGGAAACTTTAGGAACATGACCGCAATACAGGGCGGGATCACGGCAAGATACAGCAGACACAGGGGCAGCAGGAGACGACAGGGCATATGGGCCGGGCTTTTGATGACTACAGGGGAAAAGCATCCCAGGGGTTTTAATCCGAGACACTGGCAGGAGCTCAGAGATGGGCTTTGCATGAGGGCTGCAACAAACAGCAATGCAACAAAAGCAAAAACAAACCCAAGGGAAAAGCAATGGGGCTGACCCTGGAAAACACAGACAGGAATTCCTTTTTTAAACCAAGGGGGCACAGGGGCAAGAGGAAAATTTACAGAGAACCCCAGAACCATAAAGGGAAACTGCCAAGCATGCACGCGCCTAGGGGGCGCAGTGCACAAAACAGGACCCCCCGGGAAACGGACAAAATCTCTCTGGTTATTCCCCTTAGACTTTTAAATTTGACTAGAGCAGGGAGTGAGGGCAAACCAAAGGGGGCAGACTAACTTTTTTTTCTCTAACCAAAAATTTAAATTTCCGTTGAAAAACATTTGAATTCTCTCCTTGGAGGTTTGCAGCTTGTAACGGATGCGGCGACAACAACATACGTTGAAGCGAGGCGCCGCTGACATCCGGGTGTGGATCCACTGTGGTCACCGCAGGCGAGATGGTATATGGAGAACCACGCCAGGCAGCGGAGTCTAAGGGGCCCCCATCTTCACCGGAGCCCGCCGCAAAGCAGGACGGACTTAGCTGCGGGGACCCCCAGGTCGCTACCCCTGACGTGGCTACATGCGGTTACAGCCGAGGTGCAGGACCAGAACACAGGCGGTGGTAGACAGGAACATAGGTAGCTGAATATGACGTACACCACATCAGGCCACGGCAGGAACAGGACAGGTAACAGCAGGATACAGCAGTTACAGGATGGGGATCTCGGCAGGATACATCAGGAACATGACAGCAGATACAGGACGGGGATCACGGCAAGATACAGCAGACACAGGACAGCAGGAGACGACAGACATATGGTCAGGAGCTCTGATGACTACAGGAACAGCATCCCAGGGTTTAAGTCCAGAGACACTGGCAGGAGCTCAGAGATGGACTCAGCATGAGACTGCAACAAACAGCAATGCAACAAACAGCAATACAACCAAGCACTGCAATGGACTGACCCTGAAGCACAGACAGGAACTTCCTTTTATAGCCAGGGGTCACAGGTCAAGAGGAAGTTGACAGAGACACAGAACCTATAAAGGGAAGCTGCCACGCATGCACGCGCCCTAGGAGGCGCAGTGCACACACAGGACCCCAGGAAGCAGGAGCAACAGGCAAGCACCAGGAAGGCACGACACGCCAGCGGCCCATGGCAGGGGACCGCGGCGTGAACCATGACACAGCTATTGTTTAGTGCAGATTAAATCTTTTGCATTTATGTCTTTATAGCTCTCAACTCGTTATAAGCTTAAAATGCCAATCAATGCTATAGAACTGTCTTTGGAATCACACATGACTATGGTCCCATATAGAAGGCAAGATTGTTTGTTACATTAAGTGGACAGTCTATTAAAATGGAAAACGAATGTGAGCATTGATGAAAGCGTTGCTGCTGCCTAAACAAGTTGGAGATATCAAGGTAAAAGGCCATTCCAGGGCAGACACCCATAAAACAAGAAGAAACCATATAGCTGACCACACAGCTAAAAGCAGTAGCCCGAACCAGGGTGAAGAACCCGGCTGTGATTGCCGTAGAGCTGCAAAGCAGAAACACCATTTTAATATCCTGAAAAGTTGCAAGAACAGGCCGGAGAAGAAAAGAAGACAAGAAGAAAAGAAGATTTGGTGTGAGAAGAATGAAATACTAACATCAGAAGTATTTTGGGCAGTTGGAAAGAGACTGTGTCTTCCAAAGACTCTTTATCTGTTTTGGCCCAAGTAGCACAAACAAAGACTGTTATGGCTGACTTGGCTAACAAGGTTTGGTGTCCCTGGAATGACTGCCACGTGCACTCAAAGATGTCTGCTATGCACAAGAAGCAACGTGCGAAGAACTGAAGACCCCACATTGCTACACTCCCAGAGCAGAGTGAGAGAGTTGGACCATGTCACTATTTGCAGTGATCTTTTCTCTGATTGGCCTGAAGTATTCCTGATTGCTCAAGCAAGCGACAGCCAACAAGCTGCTGTCAGAAGTACTGTTGAGCGATTTTTATCGACAAAGTTAAAATCGGCAAGGTTTTTATGGTGATTGAAATTTCCAATCATGCGATAATTAAGGTTAAAATCTGTGCATCATCTCTTAAGATCGCGCCTTTTTTCGGCACTTCCTGTAATTTTGGCGGGCCCGCAAATCAGATTACAGAAAGAGCAGGGTGAGATGTTGTGCGGGCGTCATGACTGGGATGTGTATGGTTGCGATTGGCTGGAAAGATCACATGACCTTCCCTTTTACATAGAACAGCGTTTCCTGTTTCAGCCTCAGTGTCTCTCAGCGTCTCATGGGAAGGGCCTGCGCTTTTGCCTGTGGCCAAACAGCTCAGCGAAATTAGTCTATTTCTGCACAGAGAAACCTCTACTATTAGCTGTGATCCTTCCAATTTAGTTAGATTAGAGATTTGAAGATTTTATGTAGTTAGCTAGAGAATTTTAAAGCAGCATCTACCGCTGTAAATTCACGGCGGTGGGAGCGGGGAGGGGGGGGGGGCCCCGCGGGCGACCAACGACAAGCTCTATCTCTAAATAGCACTGGATAAAGTTCACCAAGACTTAGTGTAGACATTGTAGTGGAATATCTTTATTATTAACAGTTTGCTATTGAAATATTTCCTGGATATTGGGGGAGCCTGAACTTAATATTGGATACAAATCATTTCTAGTAACTGCAGGTCTCTTTGTTAGCTGCAAAACCCACTTTTATTATCAGTATACCTTTCAGATAGGTGTTCATTTTCAAATTTACCCATTACACCTGTGACTGTTGATATATCCACCTTGCAGTTAAATTTGAATCCAGCAATTGTAGTCAGCACAGGTTGTTTGTTGCCAAAAATACCGTGTATCGTACGAAAACATCACAGTTACGTGTTTTTTGACTTTTGCGCACCCAGCATTGTTCATTGATGCAGCATCTACGTAAATCTTAAAACAGCAATTCTATATTCACCACAGGTGAATTGAAAGGTGCAAAAAATACCGTTTATTATATCAAAACATAAAAATTACGTGTTTTTGAACTTTGCACATACCCAGCATTGTCATTCATCGTAGCAACAACGTAAATCTTAAACAGGCAATTCTATAATTCACTCACAGGTGAATTGAAAGGTGCAAAAAATATCCGTTTATTATACCAAAACATAACAAGTTACCTTGGGGTTTTTTTGACTTTTGCTCACCCAGCATTGTTCAGTGACGCGCATCTACGTAAATCTTAAAACAGCAATTCTATATTCCACCACAGGTGAATTGAAAGTGCAAA
Source organism: Phyllomedusa bahiana (assembly GCA_025379985.1). Taxonomy (NCBI): domain Eukaryota; kingdom Metazoa; phylum Chordata; class Amphibia; order Anura; family Hylidae; genus Phyllomedusa; species Phyllomedusa bahiana. The sequence continues at coordinate 90,287 of JAODAL010000923.1, forward strand.
AACTACCGTTTAATATACCAAAACATAACAGTTTACGTGTTTTTGAACTTTTTGCAACACCCACATGTTCATTGTCGCAGCGATCTCAAAAATCCTTAAAACACGCATTCTATATTCACCACAGGTGAATTGAAAGTTGCAAAAAATATCGATTATTTATACCAAAACAAAACAGTTACGTGTTTTTTATAACTTTTGCGCACCCATGCATTGTCTAACGCACATCACGTAAATCTTAAAACAGCATTCTATATTCCCACAGTCGAATTGAACGGTGCAAAAAATATCTGTTTTATTTATACAAAACATAACAGGTTACGTGTTTTTTGGACTATTGCGCATCAGCAATGTTCATTGACGCAGCACTACGTAAATCTGAAAACAGCAATTCTATTATTCACCACAGGTGAAATGAAAGGTGCAAAAAATACCGTTTATATATATCAAAACATACAGTTACGTGTTTTTTACTTTTGCACACCCAGCATTGTTTCATAGACTAGCATCTTACGTACATCTCTTAAAAACAGCAATTCTTATTTCACCACATGAAATTGAAAGGTGCAAAAAATATAGTTAATAATAAACCAAAACATAACAGTTACGTGTTTTTTGACTTTGCGGCACCCATCATTGTTCATTGACGCAGCATCTACGTAAATCTTAAAACAGCAATTCATATTCACTCACAGGTGAAATTTAAAGGTGCAAAAAATTACGTTTATTAATACCAAAACATAACAGTTACGTGTTTTTATGACTTGCGCACCCAGGCATTGTTCATTGACGCAGCATCTACTAAATCTAAAACAGCAATTCTATGTCTCCACAGTGAATTGAAAGATTCAAAAAAGTAAACGTTTATTTATCAAAACAAAACCAGTTACGTGTTTTTTGACTTTGCACACACAGCATAGTCATTGACCAGCTCTACGTAAATCTTAAAACAGCAATTCTATAATCACCACAGGTGAATTTGAAAGTGCAAAAAATTATCGTTTATTATACCAAAACATAACATTACGTGTTTTTTTACTTTTGCAACACCCAGCATGTCATTGACTCAGCATCTACGTAATCTTAAAACAGCAATTCTATATTCACCACAGGTGGAATTGAAAGGTGTAAAAAATACCCGTTTAATTATACCCAAACATCACAGTTACGTGTTTTTTGACTTTTGCAACACCCAGCATTGTCATTTGACGCAGCATCTACGTAAATCTTAAAATAGCAATTCTATATTCACCAAAGGTGAAACTGAAAGGTTCAAAAAAATACCGTTAATTAATCAAAACATAACAGTTACGTGTTGTTTTTGACTGTTTGGCACATCCGCAGCATTTTCATTGACGCAGTCATCTACGTAAATCATTACAACAGCAATTCTAATAATCCCCACAGTTGAATTGAAAGGTGCAAAAAATATCGTTTATAAACAAAACATAACAGATACTGGGATTTTTGAACTTTGCCCAGTCCAGATTTGATGTAGACACCCTTGCAGTTAAATTTGAATCCAGCAATTTTTGTTTTGATTAGAGGGATTTGAGAATAGCTGTGATTTGGCCGTCTTTTAATAAGAGACTTTCCAAAACTAATTCCGTACATTTACAAAATGTTTATATTTCTGACAAGGATCGAAATGTAGGTGGTAAGCGAGCAAAAGAGGGGGGTAGCACGATGGAGGTAAGGTACAGAGAAGGTGCTACCTTCCAGAGCTGGCGACAACACGCATGCCAGCGATCTTCAGTTGCAGGACCGACAAGGCCTGTCATCGCAGGGTAGGGCCCTGTGAATCTAAGAAATGAACATCGTCGCCAATCTGTCCTTCAGTGGTTAATGCAACCTGCATCTAGCATCTTACCTCCTCGTATTCGAGTCACGGCACAAATGTCGTCATCAGACATCAACAGCACCGTCCAACATGAGCAGTCCCCCAAATGCTCACTCTGTACCTCCCACCCACTGTGGATTAAGCCATTGTCTGAAGACCTCTTTGATGAAAAATGCGGTTGGTGTCGAGAAGGCAAGTTAAAAGATCACGATGATGATATAGCCTGCTTCTGACGCCCAGTTACTGATAATGCCATCAGAGTAGGTGAAGGAAGCAGTCAATCGCAAAAATCCCGGGCGGGATTCCGGCAACGCGTTGCAGTGCCCCTTGCTTGTAGCCGCGCAGCTTCAGGATCAGAAAGTCAGGACTACCAAGTCACCAGTGTTGATGATGATGATGATGACGACATTTGCGGAATCCATCCTGGTCTTTTCCTCAGAATTTGCTTGCGACGCTTCATCACTGGACGAGGAGGAAGACGATGGGGTAGTGTCAATACGGGTCCCGCCACAAAAAGGGAGAGGGCGGTCGCAGAAGTCCGCTGATATGATTCCATCAGCCACGGTCAGCGCAAACCCCGCTCCTCGCTTATCGCCGTCAAAAAGGTCCAGGACCTCTCAAGCCTGGGCCTTCTTTGAGCAAGCCTCTGATTCACCCAGCGATGTCATATGCCGCCTTTGCCGTAAACGCATAAGTAGAGGCAAGACCATTAAGTGGTTAACCACCACCAACATGTCTAGTCACATGCAGCGAATGCATGAGTTGAAATGGAGGGAACACTTGGCCAAAAAAGGCCAGACCGATGCCGGGCCTCCAACCACTGTCACACCCTCTGTCTCCGCCTCCTCCGCCACCACCAAGCGTTCCTCAGCTGCCCATGTCTCTCAGAGTCATGTCAGGGATCAGCCTCCGCTTCAGCCTCCACCGTCGCCTGAGTACCACCAGCACCACCAGAGACCCATCCTACCCCTTCTCCTTCCACCAGTTTGACGACTTGCACACCGTATAGCGGCCAGTCTAGCAGCCAGCCTTCTGTCTTCCAGGTTTGGGAGCAGAAGAAACACTTTAACCCAAACCATCCCAAAGCCAAAAGCCTGAATGTCGGCATTGCCAGGCTTTTGGCCTTGGAAATGTTGCCTTTCCGTCTGGTGGACACAGATGGGTTCCGCCACGTCATGGCCCTCGCCTGCCCCCAATACCAGATGCCGAGCAGGCATTTCTTTGCCAGAAAAGCCGTCCCTGCCCTGGCCAGCCACGTGTCATCTAAAATTTCAAGCGCGTTGTCTGCATCTGTGTCCGGAAAAGTCCATCTCACCACCGACACATGGACTAGTAAGCACAGCCAAGGCCGCTATATCTCTGTGACAGCTCACTGGGTGAGCTGGGTGGATGTCTCTGGGGGGTGACGGTGGCTCTCAGGCTCGGCGCACGCTCTTCAAAACCGCAGGGATGGTGCAGGGCTCTTTCCCCCAAGGTCCTCTGGTGGCATCACATGCCCAGAGACACCAGGCCGTGTTGAAATTAATCTGCCTTGGAGACCGTCCACACACAGGTCAGGAGCTGTGGACGGCTCTAAGCAACGAGACCGAGCGCTGGCTGGGTGACAAGAACCTTATGCCAGGCAAGGTGGTGTGCGATAACGGTCGAAATCTGCTGGCCGGCCTTAAGATCGGTAGGCTGGAGCACATCCCTTGCCTGGCACATGTCATGAACCTTGTCGTCCAGAAATTTCTAAAGAGCTACCCGGGTCTGGACTGCCTGCTGAACAAGGCTCGAGGTCTGAGTTCGCACTTCAGCCGATCGCACCCTGCTTCGTCCCGCCTGGCACAGATGCGGACACGTAGCCTTTCTCTCCGTCAAATCCACAAGGCCCGACAGTTTCACAATTTCATCGGTCTTCATTAAGCATTGGTTCGGGGTCCAGAGCTAGTGCAAGGTGGCGCATCAGCTCTCAGGGTGCATCATCTCAGGCAAGTCAGGGCTGTGTTGAAGCTGTGCCGGAGGCAGCGGAGGAGGAGGAGGAGGAAGTGTTATTCCTAGACACCGATGTTACCGACGTCCCTGCCTTGGAAAGAGGTTGGCGCGAATTTGAGGCGGAGGAGGAAGATGAGGAAGATCAGTTTGCTAGTGCCCCTCGACCCAGAGGCTTGGGAAATCAAGGCTCCATCTCTCACAAGAGTGCTTGGATGCTCCAGTTACTCCAACATGATCCTCGCAGAAACGCCATCAAAATGAACAACAGTTACTGGGTGGCCACCCTCCTGGATCCCAGGAAAAAAACAAAACTCAGCACTTTCCTTCCACCCACCCAAATAGAGAGTAAAATGCAGGAAATGGAGACCTTGCTGATTGATCAACTGGAGACATCTGTTGCATCTGCTTCACGTTCCCCAAATGTCACAATGGAACAACATCAGCGACGTGAAGCAGTAGAGTGCCAAGTAGGCATAGCGGCAGCAGCAGGCAAGGTGGCAGAAGCCTAATGGGTGACCTTTGGCATCTTTGTTTACCACCTAACCAACGCATGCAATGCAGGGCACACATCCAACACACAGAGATCAGCTTAAGATCATGGTGCACGACTCTCTGCGTCTCAACACCGATGTTTTTGCATGTGTTCCGGACCCAATAGACTTCTGGGTATCCAAAATGGACGAATGGCCCGAGCTGGCTCATCACGCCATAGAGGTGTTGTCCTGCCCAGCAGCCAGCGTCATATCTGAGGCGGACCTTCAGCACAGCTGGAGGAGTCATTACAGACAAACGCATCCGGCTTTCCACAGATAATGTGGATCGTTTGACTTTCATCAAGATGAATCAGGCATGGATCTCTGATGATGTTGTGGCCCCAATTGCCGAGGTCACCGATTAGTTGCCGGTCTACTTCACAATTCCTTTCAAACAGAATGGTCCTCTTGAAAAATGTTTTTAAAATGATTCATTTCTTACTGCAATTTTTTATTCTCTTTTCCCAACAGTTCATTTTGCTGGTTTTGCTGTGAGGAGACTGTAAAAGACAGCAAGGTTTCATGACAACACCGTATTCCATTTACTCACTTTATCTTAAGAAGTTTTCGCATTGTCAAATAGTTTTGAGGTCATGTTGCTGTGAGATACAGCTATAATTATGGTCCTTTGGAACAGAAATGTGGCTTCTAAGTGGCATTCTCCATCACAATTTTTAATAGTGGCTGAGAAGTCATATTTATAATTTTTTGGGGTCATGTAGCTGTGAGATACAGCAATAATCATGGTCCTTTGGAACAGAAATGTGGCTTCTAAGTGGCATTTCTCCCTCACAATTTTTAACAGTGGCTGAGAAGTCATTTTTTATATTTTTTTGGTCATGCTGCCTTTGAAATGCAGCAATACTACAGCTCCTATAATAAAAAAAATGTTGTTTCTAACAGACATTTTTCTTCACAATTGACTAAAGTGGCTCAAGGGTCATGCTTTGAATTTTTGGTGGCATTTTGCTTTAAAATGCAGCAATACTACAGGTCCTATTCGAAAAAAAATTTGTTTCTAATAGACATTTGTTCTTCACAATGGTCAAAAGTAGCTCATGGGTCATGCTTTGAATTTTTGGGGGCATTTTGCTGTGACATGCAGCTATACTACAGGTCCTATTCTAAAAAATGTTGTTTCTAACAGACATTTGTTCTTCACAATTGTCCAAAGTGGCTCAAGGGTCATGCTTTGAATTTTTGGGGGCATTTTGCTGTGACATGCAGCTATACTACAGGTCCTATTATAAAAAAATGTTGTTTCTAACAGACATTTGTTCTTCACAATTGTCAAGAGTGGCTCAAGGGTGCTGTCAGAAACAGGAATAGGTAGGACACTGTTAATGGACACATATTGCAAAATGACTTGTATTTGCAAGATCTTTAACATAGCTATCAATCCCTGTATTGAGACAACCCATTTAATACAATGAAAAAAAGAGAAACAAAGACATGGTGGGATTCCATCCTATTTTAAAAATGTGTTTTCTAGATTTAAAGTACTAAAAAACTTGCATGTACAAAATAGCTGTTAAAAAAATTCCTCTGAATTGTACAAGGGAGGTACAGGAAAACTTTACCAGATGTAGGTTATTCAGAGGACATGGAGTATGGAGCACGGACAGAGAACAAAGTACAGAGACCATTTCCTCCAGCACGTTGAGTAAAATGAGAAAAAGAATGCCAAGATAAAGGGCACCTGGGTGTAACAGGAGCGTTAACCACCAGTATTTCCAAGTGAAGCTCAATTGGTCCACACTCATACGGAGGGACAAGCGCTACCCAGGTTTTGACTGTGTACTGAGGAAGGCTGGAGTTCTCACACTTCCGCTTCCGCACTCTGCTTCAGCATGACAGTTTTCGTTGCTGCGTCATCAGGGCATTTTAACCTGCGTGTTAATAGATGACGGACGCCAGCCTGGGCTCTCACCGCACCCACTGTAACTCCGGCCCTGGGTCATGCTGTGGCCCAGGACAGGTATAGTCAATGTCCAGTGAAACTAAAATGGTGGTTGAAAGACTCCTTTTTCCGGCACTTTTTAAATGTGGGGGTCATGCAGGTTTGGGGCTCATGCTGTGGCCCAGGACAGGTATAGTCAATGTCCAGTGAAACTAAAATGGTGGTTGAAAGACTCATTTTTCCGGCACTTTTTAAATGTGGGGGTCATGCAGGTTTGGGGCTCATGCTGTGGCCCAGGACAGGGATATTCAATGTCCAGTTCAAGTAAGATGATGGTACAAATCATACTGCCTTCTGCACTTTTCAATTTGTGGGTGATGCAGGTTTAAGGGTCAGGCTGTGGTACAAGACAGGGATAGTGAATGGTCTGTGACTTTTTTCTGTGACTTTTATAACCTAAGTGTGTTGCCTAAGATGTAGCACGTATCCATTTGACTGTTGTGGATGTTAATTTCAGCTTCTCCAGCCTTGTTTGGGTGTAATAATGAAGGTGTTGTTGCTCTCCCATAGACTTTAATGGTCATCGCTCATAATCGACGCTCACTATCGAAAACCTTAACGATAGCGGCCGACTATCGACTATCGATCGATCTCGATAGCCAACGCAATCGCTCAACACTAGTCAGAAGTAGTGTGCATATATGGAGTTCATGAAGAAAAGCTATCAAGTCACACATTTACACATTTCACTGGAGAAGTCATGAAGAAAATCATGGATTTGTTAGGCATAGGAAAAAAAAAAAACTTTCATACTGTTTATCATCCACACAGTAGCTGTAGGTAGAGAGGTAGGATATGTATATTTAGTAAGATAGGCCTCAGGCCACATGAGGCAATAGTTGTGTTTAGTCCTTATATTAGGTTTATATTGTTTTTGCTCTACAACTCCAAATGCAACATAATGGTTTGACCTGACCTCTTATGTGACAGCGCTTATAAAGCGCCAAACTAATATATCTTCTCGAGTTTTTGTCTCCCTTCCAGATCCTGACTCCCTCTGTAGATGGTAACATACCCATAAGTTGGAGCCAGGAGATTGGATGGTTGTTAAAAAAGCCGGAGGGGAGACCCGAGCCAAGGTCAGATGGCAGATGATTCTCCAGTACCTATCTGCCTGCCTGACAGAGCTGGAGCCAGAGACAGATGACAAATGATTCTCCAGCCAGTATCCACCGGAGACAGATAACAGATGACTCCATTACCTGCCTGAGATGGAGGACTAAGGATTCCGGTACCTGAGACTGACCACTAAGGATTCCAAAACCAAAGACTCAAGGAGGATTCAAGCATATTGTTACCAAGAAAGGAGGGACAAATAAAAACAGCCAGTGCATAACTAGGGACTGTCTGCCAAGGAAGCACCCTGGGACAACCCATTTTTCCTGTTTTTTTAGGTCTTTGGTTTGTGGCTGCATTCCCATACTTAGAAATAGAAAGAACCACCAAAAACCTGCATGAAAATGGATTCCCTAATCCTCATAATCAGTGCCCCCCAATGAGAACAATAGTTCACACAGAGGGCTATGAGTTAGCCAACAAACCATAAAGGCACTCACAAGGGGGGATCGTGAGAGTGAGGTGTGAGGTTTCTTCAGGGGTGACCATTCTTAGTTTCCCAGACCCTAGAACCTCTTTCAGGTCTTATCCCTCCTATCTCATGACAGGTCTTCGTGTTTAGAGAGTCGGCAGCTGTCGGGGTCGAGAATAGCTCGAGAATAGCCGACCAACACCCACAGGTAGGGACTAAATTAGCTTACAAGTTGTAGGGACAGTCACCCTCTCCCCATCCTTATCTAGAGTCAAGGAACAGTCCAAATAGAAACTGTCTTTAGGGGGGATTTGTTAGGAACAGATTCTAATGTTTTAGGGGGGACTGTCTCGTTGATGATTTAATGGAAAACATTATAATCTGTTCTATTTATTACATCCTTATAAAGCTCACCCGATATTGTGTTTAAACTGCTCTTTATTACAGTGCTGGAACAAAGGCACTGCTTACAGCAAAGAAAACCTTCAGAAATTCCTCTTCTGAGGGATAAAGATACTGCACTGATGCAAACCTCGAATCTGCCTTAGCAACAGCCAACAAGCCAATCATGTGATCCTTGATACATACCAAAGAAAGAGATATAAAGCTGTAACTTGCTGATAATAAAACAGATCTATATACCAGACAATCTTGGGGTGTGTTTTTTCTTAAGCTCCACTGAGAACGTTTTTTAACCCAATTTGGACAGGGCAACTAATTAAATAGGAGTAGAAACAAAAGATAATTATACACCTGATACCCCTCCCCCTACGGGGAACCACCCACAGCTATGAAAAGGTGAATCAAAGCGCCTGTGACTCTTAAAACAAATGGTAAAAAAACCGCTTTAAGTTCGCAACAATTTTAGAAAAAGGGGAGTGGTCAAAATTAAGAATCCTTTTATCTTCCTTCAATTTAAACCACTCAGTGCTAATCATAACAAATTTAGCCCACTCAACTTCTGTTTCTCTAGAAAGACATTACCTAGTTAAATTACATAGTTAAATAATTTATTAATTGATAACACACAGGATCATGTTACTATGACTTCATTGTTAGATTTATTTGGAGTAGTACAAATGAAAAGAACTATTGGGCCACTTTTTACTTTATGTTAAATGCAGGTAAAAACTATATAAACATACAAAAAAAGGGGAAAAAATTTTTTAAAAGAAAAAACCAAAGAATGGCCGTATCATGCTAAAAAACTGAGATGGGGACTGAACACAGAACAACATACCCCCCCAAACTATTTTAAAAAAAAAATACCCCGGTGCACTGATGGGTGGAACCCTATATCCTCCACTAGGGGGGATAGAAAGCTGCACCCTTTAAATTGAATCTATTTTTCACAGAATGCAAAAAAGCAAAAAAAAACCACAGTACCGTACGTTGGGAAACTATACAAAAAAAATATCCCAAACGCCCCTCGCCACCTTTCCATCTGAGGGGGCGGCTGCTGGTTTATTTTACTTGCATCCAGTCCCCAGTACTGTTGGGGCAAAAAAACTATTTTCACATACTGGAAAAAAAATCAAATATGAGTATTTTTAACAAATGGTCACTATATTGAACCTCCCAAACCCCCCCCGGCTCCTCATCTATTGGAGGTCCCTAACTCCCTTAAAAACACAAACATACGAAAAAGGGGAAAAAATTACTAAAAGAAAAACCAAAAAATGGCCGTACTCCCGCTAAAAAGCTGAATAGATGAACACAGAGGCAACTTTCCCCCAATGCTATTAAAGAAAAATACCCCCGGGGCAATTTATGGGTGGTAACCCCCTATATCTCTCCACTAGGGGATAGAAAGCTCATTAAATTACTCTATTCTCACAGATGCAAAAAAAGCAAAAAAGCCACATACCGTACTTGGGAAACTATACAGATGCAAAAATATCTTTAAGACAGCCGCTCGCACACCTTTACATGAGGGGGGCCCTGGGGATTTACTTGCATCCATCCCAGTACTGTTGGGCAAAAAAAAAAAAAAATATTTTCACATACTGGAAAAAAATATCAAAAATGAGGGATTGTTAACAAATGGGCCTATATTGTAAACCTCCAAACCCCCTTTACGCCCTCATCTATTGGGGGTCCCCACCTCCCTTAAAATCCCCAAAACAAACAGGAAAAAGGGGAAAAAATTCTAAAAGAAAAAAAACCAAAAAACATGGCCTATACTGCTGGAAAAGCTGGAGAACTGAACCCAAAGGGAAATACCCCCCACATTAAAAGAAAAATACCCAGGTGCCTGATGGGGGTAACCCATATACCTCCACTAGGTGGACAGAAACTGCACCTTAATTGACATCTATTTACACAGCTGCAAAAAAAACAAAAAACCACATACCATACGTTGGGGAAAAATTTAAAGATCAAAAATACCCGTAAACAGTCGCTCGCACACCCCTTTCCCCCGCTGAGGGACTGCTGTTTTGGGATTCTATTGCCCCCAGTCCCCATAAGTTGGGCAAAAAAAAATATTTTTCCCTCTGGAAAAATATCAAATTGAGGGGATTGTTAAATAATGGCCACTATATTGTAAGCCTCCAACCCCTTCATGGCTCCCCCATCTTTGGAGGTCCGTACACCCTTAAATCACAAAACATACAGAAAAAGGGGGAAAAAATTACTAAAAGAAAAAAACCCAAAAACAGGGCCCACTCACTGCTAGAAAACTGGGAAAACTGAACACAGAGGCCCAAAAACCCCCCAGCTATAAAGAAAAATACCCCGGGGCAAACTGATGGGGGGTAACCCATATATCTCCCACTAGGGGGACAAAAGCTGCCCTTTAAAATTGACATTATTCACACAGCATGCAAAAAAACCCAAAAAAGACAGTACCATAGTTGGGAAAACTATACAGATGCAAAAAACCTAAGACGCCCTGCACACTTCCATGCAAAGAGGGGGGGGGCTGCTGGTTTTACTTCATCCCTCCCCCGTACTGTTGGGGAAAAAACTATTTTCAACCCCGGAAAAATTCAAATATGGGTATTGGTTAAAATAATGGCCCCTATTTTAAGCCTCCAAGCCCCCTTTAGGCTCCTCTCTATTGGAGGTCCCACACTCCCCCTTTAAAAACACAAAACAACAGAAAAAGGGGAAAAAATTACTAAAAAAAAAACCAAAACTGGGGCCCTACCACTGCAAAAAATCTAGATGGACTGAACATAGAGGCAACAACGCCCCCTGCATTAAAAAAAAATACCCCAAGGTGCAGCCCGATGGGGGGTTTAAACCCTATATCTCTCCACTAGGTGGAAAAACGCCCTTAAATTTACATCTATTCAAACAGCAGCAAAAAAAACCACAATACCATATTTGGAAACTATACAGATCAAAAATACCCGTAAACAGCCCTCGCACACCTTTTCCCTGCATAAGGGGGGGCTGTGGTATTTCTTTCATCCATCCCCATACTGTGGCAAAAAAACTATTTTCACATACTGAAAAATATCAATTTTGAGGTATTGGTTAACATAAAGCCACTATATTGTAACCTCCCCAAGCCCCCTTTACGGGTCCCACATTTGGAGACCCTAACTCCCCTTAAATCACAAAAATACAGAAAAAGGGGGGAAAAATTACTTTTAAAAAAAAAAAACCAAAAACATAGCCCTACTCACTGTAGAAAACTAAGGACTGAACACAGAAGCAAATACACCCCAAGCAAATTTAAAAAAAAATACCCAGGGCCAGGGACGGGTGGTAACCCTATACCTCTCCACAGGGTTGACAGAAAAACTCACCTTAAATTGCATCTTTCACACAGCATGCAAAAAGCAAAAAACCACAGTACCATCATTGGGAAACATACAGTGCAAAAAAACCCAACCCCCTCCACACCTTCCAATCATAGGGGGGGGGGCTGGTATTCTCTTGATCCTCCCCCGTACTGTTGGGGGAAAAAAAACTATTTTCACATACTGGAAAAAAAAACAAAAAATTTAGGTATTGGTTAACATAATGGCCACTATTTGTAGCCTCCAAGCCCCTTAAAGGCCCCATCTTTGGAGTCCCTCACCCCCTTAAAAACACAAAACATACGAAAAAGGGGAAAAAAAATTTCTAAAAGAAAAAACCAAAAAACTGGCCCTACTCAGCTAGAAAAGCTGAGAGAGACTGAACACAGAGGCAACATACCCCCCCCGTATTAAAGAAAAAAAACCCCGGGGCAGCTGATGGGGTAACCCATATTTATCTCTCCACATGGCAGAAAGCTGCACCCTTTAAAATTGACATCTATTTCACACGCATGCAAAAAAACAAAAAAGCCACGTCCATACGTTGGGAAACTATACAGATGCAAAAATACCCGTAAGACAGCCGCCCGCACACCCCTTCCATGATGAGGGGCGGCGCTGGATTCACTTGCATCCATCCCAGTACTGTTTGGGAAAAAAAACTTTTTTTCACATACTGGAAAAATTTTCAAAAAGAGGTTATTTGGGTTTAAAAAATGGTCACTATTGTAACCTCCAAGCCCCTTCACGGGTCCTCATCTATTGGAGGTCCCTACACTCCCTTAAAAACAAAACATACAAAAAAGGGGAAAAAATTACCCAAAAAAGAAAAAAACCAAAAACTGGCCTACTCACTGCTAGAAAAGCGAGATGAGACGAACCAGAGGGAAAACCCCCCAGATTAAAGAAAAATACCCAGGTCAGCGGGGTTAACCCCTATATCCCCACAGGGGGACAGAAAGCTGCACCCCTTAAATTGACATCTAAACCCACATTCAAAAAAAACCACAGTTTCCATACATGGGAACTATCAATTTTCAAAAAAAACCCGTAAGACACCGCTCGCACCCCCTTCCATGCATTGGGGGGGGGGTGCTGGTTTTTCACTTCATCCAGTCCCCAGTACTGTTGGGCAAAAAAAACTTTTTTCCATAGAAAAAATCAAAAAAGAGGTATTGGGGTTAAAAAATGGCCCCTATATTGTAAGCCTCCAAGCCCCTTCACGGGTCCCCACTATTGGAGGTCCCCTTTCTCCCTTAAATCACAAAACATACAGAAAAAGGGAAAAAATTACTAAAAGAAAAAAAACAAAAAATAGCCGTACTCACTGCTAAAAAGCTGGATGAGACTAAAAAACAAAAAACCCTTATATTTGATATTTTTCCCATATGTGAAAAAAAGTTTTTTTGCCCAAAAGACTGGGGGGCTGGACAAGCAGTATACCCCGCAGCCGCCCCCCTCATGCAGGAAGGGGTGCGAAGGGGGGGGCTTCGGGGATTTTTGCATCGTTTAGTTTTTCCCAACTATGTACTGTGGCTTTTTTTCTTTTTTGCAGGTGTGAATAGAAATTTAATTTAAGGTGCAGCTTTTTTGTCCACCTAGGGAGAAAATTGGGTTCCACCCCCTCACTGCACCTGGGTATTTTTCTTTAATAGCATGGGGGCGTATGTTGCATCTGTGTTCAGTCTCATCTTAGCTTTTCTAGCAGTGAGTACGGCCATATAACGTATATAACCAATGCAACCTAAATCATCCTATGCGCAAAAGTATTATTCATATATTCACCAAGTGCCCAAGGTATAGAAAGAAGCTTTATGTAGCATTTGGAAAACATTGGGAACAGGTTACTAGTTCATTTTATGATCCATTTTTGCTGACATTCATTTAGTGAATTTCTTATTTATTTAGCAAGTACAGTGTCACAAACTTTGAGCCAAACACTTTTAGTATATGCCTCTGAGAAGGAGGAAAATAAATATAGGGTGACAGAAGTGTCACATATAATTTTAAACAAGGCAAAGTACATAAAATGTCAGGAATACCAGCAAACTATCATGTAGGGATCTAATGATGAACCTGCTGCACAACTTGCTTTCAGTACTTTGGCTTTGTTGAAAAAAAACTATGTTAATAACACATGTCCCATTGGCATTGCTAAATGTTGATGAACTCAGGCATGATTGAATATAGTCAAAGCTTTTGACACTTGATTGTGGAAACAGTGATATGGAAATATACAAGATACCTGCTCCCTACTCAATGGTATGATGACTCATTTAGTAAGACTAAATCTGTTTTTAATTAAGAGGCACAATTAAATGGTAAATCATAAATTATAGGTAGATTCAGGATGTATGTCAGGCTCATATCTTATGCCCGGGGTTTGAAGTTATTTAGTAGTCCGTGGCCTGAAATAATTGTGAGGCATGGTGAGGAGACGGAAGCAATTTAATAGTAAGGTCTCTATTAGTAAGCTCAAGGGTTTTTTGATTTTGTGGACAATTGTGAATTTATTTTGTATTTAGCAAAGGCCTGAATTAACTTGATCTGGTCTAAGCCCTGAATTAAAGGTGGGGTCTGGCATGGACTAACTTTAGGGTTGTGACCTGGGCTAAATCTAACTAATGGGTCTGGAGTCTGATTTGATTTGGGGGCTGCTCTGATTTAAGGGTTTGGGTCTCAAATTGGAGGTTAGGGTGGATTATGAATTATTCTAGACATCTACAGTCTGAATTTATTTGTCCTGAGATCTGACTTTATTTTGGGGTTTGGTCTGGAGTCTGAATTTAAATCTTGGGCTTTTTAAAATGTAAAATAGATATGTCAGCATGCGAGGGATAAGTTGCAGAGTGTATAAGATATTCTGGAAAGTGTACTGCAGCATTCTGCTTTGTTCTGTAAGCGCAAACATTTAAAAGCTACATATGTCTTAATATGTGGCCTACTTGAAAAGCTGATTCACCCTACAGTCTGGTATAAAACAATATTTCCGACAGCAGAGTAGTTCTTACCAAATCAATCATAAGGACCCCTTCAAAAATGCAACAGACGACCAAATTGAAGCAGTCTAACCTCCACCTCTAACTCTCCAGAAAACGATACAAGGGGCGTCAGCACGGGTGTCCTTTATTTACAATCCCAGTACAAACAACAGCATGACAGCAACGTTTCGACTCACATCCTGATAAAGACTCAGGATGTGAGTCGAAACGTTGCTGTCATGCTGTTGTTTGTACTGGGAATGTAAATAAAGGAAACCCGTGCTGACGCCCCTTGTATCTTTTTCTCACCATTCAGTCTGTGCCCATAAACTCTTGAAATGTAAATCCAGCACTGGGTGTCAATATTGAATTACACTTCTGCCAATCTTTATTGCCAACAGTAAAAAAAAAAAAAAAGTATAGTAATAGTATTTTTTAGTCTACAACATGTTTACTCATATTAAATTATGTTTTATACTGAATAGTTTTGTTGCTCAAATAGGTCTCTGTTCGGTTCCAGAGGAGTTTGTTTGAATTTGTCAGATTTTTTGGGATGTCCCAAACCAAATCACATTAGAGAATAGGGAAAATATTCTGGAAGTATTTTCTGGCCTCTGGAAAGCACTTACAGAAGCCAACTGCCTAACCCATTTTTAAAAAAAAAATGGGGAAAAATACATATACAGGCAGTCCCCGACTTACACCATTCCGACTTACACCTGTCCCATAGTTACAAACGGAGACTCCTGGGGAATGCTGGCACTAGTAGTTCCATGTTCCACAGCAGATAGCAGCTGTGGAACGACAAGTTCCAGCATGCCACAGCAGCTCGAGAGGTGAAAATGAGGTGAAATCTTCTTAACAAGGGCACAGACAGCAAAACAAATGTAAAAACCTTTCTTTGCACTATCCAAAACTAAAAAAAAACACCTTTTGTGCTGGAGTTACATTTAATAAATATTCTTGTTCCCACTTACATACAAATTCAACTTAAGAACAAACCTACAGTCTCTATCCCGTTCGTAACCTGGGGACTACCTGTAGTTATAAACATGTCACCAGGGGCAGAGGAGATCTCTCTGGCAAAGAAAAGCCATGTGCCCAAGGGTGAGAAGAAGGGTGTAACTCACAAAAAAGCCAAAGATGTCATGGGGCACATGAGTGTCACCAAGAGCAGATGGGTGTAATCTTATTACAACACTGACAGAGTGATGCATAGGGTTGTTTTTTAAGAACTTGCAATTTCAAGAAGGATACCAAGCTAAAATTAGAAGTAGATTGAAAAGAAATCATCTGTCACAGTCACATAAAATAAGAAATTGGGATTTAAAAGCAGAGGCCTTTCTTTAAGGGGATTTGCCAAGACGGCAGTTACCTACCTCCTGTCAGCACAGGAGCAGGATATATACAAATCATGCTGAGTCATGAAGCTGCAGGGGAGAGAGGGAGGGGGTGAGTGAGAAGTGAGGAATCCAAGGGAGGGTGTCAAAACTTAAGTGAAATAATAAACAGTACAAGAGTGGATTCTCAATACAGCAAGACAGCCTCAGACTGCACTGTCTACCCGTGCCTTAAAAAGCTCATTTATTTTGCCTGTCATCAGATAAGCAGTGTTTCACGCAAGCGCGGCCTGTCAGCTCCTGGGTCGTGACTAGGGAAAGCTTTGAGGTAACTAAGGGGGATTGAGAAATTCTGTAGCTCTCAGAGTTTTCACTTTTTTTAATCACATATATTTAGAAAAGTGATTAAATACCCATTTTGGAGGTTCCCACGTCAACATTACATGGTGGCAAAACCCCTTTAACAAAAATTACTCCAGCCTGTTGCAAATGCTGTTTGAATACAATCACACTTTCAGAAGACCAACAAAGATATGAAAGTCTACATAGAGGTCTTCTTTTAGCTCTCCTGTGTCATAGTTTAATTCCGGTGAGGGGAGATGAGGAAAAAGAGGCAGTGACAACAGTGAGAAAGAGAGCAGGGTGCAGATTTTGCTAGCAGAAAACAGGTAACACACACAGATGCATCCTTCTCCATCATCTCCATTCTTCCATCCTAACAAACAGAGCTGAGCAGAATTGTGGGGGAGTTGCTAGTGGTAAGCAGCAAACATACAAAGAAGAATTGTTCTATGTGGTCCTTATTTCTGGCTTCTGGCATGCAGGGCTGAGCTACTGCAGCGGTGACATCCTCTTATGGAAGTAGCAGAATGACAACGTATGACCAAAGGGATGCAGCACTGGACCTGGGGAACAGAAGTAGGTGAGTATAATTTTTTTTTTATTTTAATGGGGCCCCAGGAGCTGGCTATTAGATTTTCTTAGAAAGTGAACAACCCCTTTTATCACGAACCCTGCCAAGTATTAATGTTATAAGGAAATATGCCTTGATGTTTAATATAACTCTAGATACACTACTCACAAAAGGTTACGGATATTTGGACTTTGGTTGAAATCTCAGGATGAACATAAAATTTCTTGACATATTTTAAATGAGACCATCTCTTAACTTTAGAATGCACATGTGCAACTCTTCAATGTTTCAGTACTTTTTGCATAACTTGCTGATCTCTAACATGGAGCCTAATGGCAACATTCACAACAGGTGTTTGATCCCTGAATCACCAAATAAATTTAAGGGATCAATTTGAATTGGGATTTAAACAGTCCTCATCATGCTGTTCACATTGTGACATCATGAGATCAAAATAACACCTTACAGTTGATCAGCAGTAACCCAGCATTACGAGGCTTCAAGCAGGATGCTCTCAGACAGAAATGGCCCCTGAGCTTAGAGTGTCACAGAGTGCCTTTAGAAGGTTACAACAGATATTGGAAGAAAGACAAAGAAGTGGACATCCTTTGGCTACATCACACACTGATGACTGCTTCATTGTAAACAATGCCCTTCAGAACATAAATACCCTGCAGATCATGAATACCACACAACTCCATGCATGTTGAAGGGAGTTGAGAGACAATCAATTGTCACATCAGACCATTCATAACCAGTTACATCAGTCTGGTCTGTATGCTAGATGACTGGCAAGAGAACCTGACTTGTACCTGACTTGGCTGATGCATATCACTCTTAAACATCTCCAACAGCATTGCCGGCCATTAATTTTGCTCAGAGTGAATCGACTTTCATCACTGTCCAATAGGCCCTCATCCAGTGTAGATGCTCCCTGGCCCATGCAAGATGATGATGCCTGTGCCTTGTGATGTGGTCAGGTAATCAAGCACACACACCGTTCTGATGTAAATGGTTACAAATGGTCTGACATGACACCTGGTTGCCTCTCACCTCCCTTAAACGTGCCTGGAGTTGTGGGACCTTCATCATCCGGTTCCACATGACACTGTTTACAATGAAGCAGTAATCAGTGTGTGATATAGCCAAAGGACGTCCACTTCTTTGCCTTTCTGTGACTCTTCCAGTCTCTCTGTATCTCTGTTGCAACCTGCTGATGACACTCTGTGACACTCTAAGCTCAGGAGCCACTTCAGCCTGAGAGCATCCTGCTTGAAGCCTTGTAATGGTGAGATACTGCTGATCAACTGTAAGGTGTTATTTTGGTCTTGTGATGTCACAATGTGAACAGCATGATGAGGAGGGCTGTTTAAATCCTAAATCAAATTGATTTCCTATATGTATTGGCCGATTCGGGGATCAAACACCTGTTGTGAATTTTGCCATTAAGCACCTTGTTAGAGATCAGCAAGTTGTGGAAAAAGTACTGAAACATTGAAGAGTTGGGCTTGTGCATTCTAAAGTTAAGAGATGGGCTCATTTAGTTCATTTAAAAAAAATAGAAGATATGTTATATTTATCCTGAAATTTCAACCAAAAGCCAAATATCCCTAACTTTTTGTAAGCAGTATATTTAAAAGGTTGACATTTTTAGCCATTGCTTGTTTGTGCTTCTCATTTTGTGCGCCTATGTAAGAGTGGGGACTTTTAATTATTTTTTTATCACCTATATACTAGACACGTATGCATTTCTAAACAGCTCATTTTCATAAATTACATATTACTGTGTTTAAATTTAAATAAGATTTTTACAGAAATCACAGCCCCACTTATGCAGTAATCATGCTTGCACCAATCCAACAATAATAATAATAGACCTTTAACGACTTTAACAAAGTTACTAAATTTTAGAAATGCTTTCAACAAGAGCTGCTATTTATTTACACCTGTAAACAACTTCTGTTGTGTTTCTAACAGTTTCCTTAACCTTGAATTAGAATTTAGGTCAATACAGGTTTATTTAAAGTGCAAACTATATTGTGACATAGACACACCGATGTTTGATAAAACCCATGTTAATAAAAGACAGCAGGGAAAAAGATCTGAGCTGATTTTATTAGAATGGTGTTTACATTTCAAATAGAATTTATTATTCATGTGCGAAAGGTGTTCAGTGACAACACAAAATTCTAGAACATTTCTTTCATCTCTATTCTTAAAGGAGGTTATCCATGTGTCACCCAGGAGGACTGTAGCTTTACACACAGTTGTATGTGATTAGTAATTCAGTATTCTTTTCTAAAATATAAAACCAGATAGATTGCTACAAAAAGACTGCCTGTTTTGCAAGACAACAAATATCATATGAGAATCTTTCAAGGCACCCTGAGGCCCTATTCACATCACGTACAGTTTAGGATCCTGTCCTTGACATCCTAGTAGATAAAAAGGGGAGGATTGAATCTTGGCACAAGAAAGTTGGAAAATATTGCCTCAGGAAATCTTAGGGAATGTATTACTTTTCCTTGTGTCAAGCTCCAATTCTATTTTTTATTAAAAAATATAATGACACATGATAAGAGTTCTAAGGAACCTAATGTGCAAGGAGCCTAAACTGAAGAGCATGTAAATTGCAAGCAGTGACTTCAAATTAAAAAAAAAACAGTCTGAAGGAATAGAGACATATGCATAGATAGAAAGCAAGACTGGGAATCTATTTTATTTCTCTTTCTTCTTTTGTAAAACCACACAGTAATACAACTTGGTCTATGTGTTTATACTGCTAGTATGTTTTTACTTTTAATTTGTCTTATACAAGATAACTTAACAATATAATCCTATTATTGTTGGCCTAAAACTAAGATAGGAGCATTTTTCCCTTAACAGACACTGAATGTTAAGTTACTATCTGTACTCCATTTTTTCTTTCATGATATTTGTATTGCTTTTTTCAAAATGAAGTGCTAAAATATGAACAAAAAGTAATTAAAAACTCCAGACAAGTGTTATGGAAGACTTCTAAAGACCCTCCTTAACCTCGTTGTGCGGTTTCCAAATTAATCAATAACCCATAATTAAGACATATGTATATGAATGAAAAGAGATGCTGACACAGTTGTGAATGCAAATCGTCTGGTTTATTACAAGCAATGCATGAGCTTATATAACTTCTGTTTAAGGTGGATCATGTTGGTAAAACAATACATCATTGTACTTCATTATGCATGGATTAGATATTCTATTGGTCAAACTACTTAATTAAGCCTCCCCATAATTAGCATACCAAAGCCCACCCTGTCAATAACACATACCCCTTAACTTGATTCTAAGTTGATTGGTGAATACTAAAATTCAATCAAACACCTTATTCAATGCTTGCTTCAACATCATTGTAGTTAGCCTAGATACAAGTGTGGTTAAATATTGCTCAATTCTATATTTCCAGGCAAAAGGTCTACAGACATTCATTTTCTGGGCAAGAAGTCAATTTCTACAAAATAGAGAACTACAGAAAATATAGGGAAATATCCTTTTAGCAGATTGAAATGTGTCAGCATAGCAGAGTTAAATAAGTACAGCAGGATCAGCAGGATTGAATAATCAGTTAAAGCAGTAGAAGATGGAAGTCTCAGCCATTTTGTCTCATTAGAAATTGCAAATCACCAAGTTAATCCATAGAAAGAACAACATAAAATAACCTAATTTCCATAACACAATATTGGAACAATTTAGAAGTAATATTTTTATCTCTTCCTTACTTGTTCACTGTAGAAGTTTTGTTCGTCCTGTATTAACTTTTATTAATATTGAATTATGTAATGAATAAAGTTTTTCTTTAGTCACAGTTTTTACTAACTTGACTGACTGTTTGGTATCTTATACATTATAAAGCAACAAAACTCACCTCACCCAAAAGGCCTGTCACACAATGTGCCTCAGTATTCTTATACAATTGGAAAGGTGCACAGACAGCTCAGTGAACTTCAAGCTACAGGTAAACTTTAAAAATCATGAAAAAAGGAGCCATCACTATTTGAATTTTTTTTTACATTTATTGACTCATGTAAAATAAGAGTGAATGGCGCTAATGCTTTTCAAGTGTTCTTGTTCTTATTCACAGATAATGTCATTCCAGTTTAAACAAGTTAAATAAGTCAAACAATAATAATCCACATTACAGTCACCAGATACATTTCTGATATACATCTTTAAAATCAGTCAGTTTAAACCATACAAATTTACCTGTATCAATAATTATTTTTTTAACAATGTCTCAATAACAATATAAAAGTTCAGTATTATGTAGAGTAGGTAATTGGTTGGCTAGGTGAGAGGCTCTAGACATAGTTTAAAAAGGGTAATATTTCTCATTAGGAAGAGGCAACATATGCATGTGTGGAGACTCGTATGCCTTGAATGCTCCATTAAGATTTAAATATATTCTAAAAGGCTCATGGGAAAGAGTTGGGACTCTGCAGCGCCACCTATTGGATATAGTTTTTTTAAGTCACATTCAAATCACTGAGCCTTACAGTGTGACAGGGATTAATGTCATGCCAGTTAATTCATCTGCAGATAATGCCTCTCACCTAACCAGCCAGTATTTCACTCTGCAATGAGTAAAACCCTGAAACAGCTGGCTGCAGATGAATTAACTGGCATGGCATTAATCTCTTTGACATTGACTCAGTCAATCAGATGTGACTTGAGAACACTAAGTCCAATAAGTGGAGCCCCAGCTCTTTTCCCAAGAGCCATGTAAATGTTAAAATTTCAGTGCAATGATTAAGGCAATCAGGTCTCCACACACATACATGGTACCTTTCCCTAATGAGAAGAACAAAAGGATGTTTAAGAAATGACAGCAACATGAAGTATATATATGTTAAATGTTAGCTATTAAGGGACAGATGTATGAAAACTGTCTAGCTCTAAAAGTCACTTTGTGGCCCATAACAGCCAATCAGAGTGCCCCTTTAAGTGAATTTTAGACCTAGACAGTTTTCATACATGTGGCCCTGTTTTGCATGTTATGACAACCTGTCGTACAGGCAGAATCAAAATGAAAAATTTTACAAATTTCAATTATTATTGGTGTTTTTCACTAATAAGCACAAAGGGTGACATGTCCCATTAGGACTGCACTATTTTTTTGGTGTATTTTGCAGCACAAAACTGACACTATTCTCTATATAAATGAACTGTAGTACACCAAAACTAGGCGCAATATACGCCAGGCATGACACATGTGAATGCACATAAAGTAGGTGCATCAAATATGCTAGCAATGATATACTATGCGCCGAGATTAGGTGCATCAATTATACTATGCAGGGTATATCACACGCCAGATTTTTTACAGATTCAGTCCTTCAGGCACACTATACACTCATTTAAAGCAA
Source organism: Phyllomedusa bahiana (assembly GCA_025379985.1). Taxonomy (NCBI): domain Eukaryota; kingdom Metazoa; phylum Chordata; class Amphibia; order Anura; family Hylidae; genus Phyllomedusa; species Phyllomedusa bahiana. The sequence continues at coordinate 112,507 of JAODAL010000923.1, forward strand.
CTGAAAATTGGTGTGGTGGTGCATCTTTTATGACATGTCACCCAAAATGTATTGACCTGAATTCACCACTGATATAAAGTGCAATATGTCACACAAAACAACAGAATCATTGGGATAGGTAAAGAAAGGGAAAATCTTTCCTTGGCATGTGGAGATTTAAATTTGCCTTTTGCACTCCACGAAGCATCTACATATTACAAGGCAATATGGGAAAGGAGCTGAAAAGCTCAAGAGCCCTCTATTGGATGTAACAAATCCTCAGTTTGCTTTTGACCCACTCATTGCCTCCACCCAGCCAGGAAGTATTGCTCTGCTCTGCATTGATGAGGGGGCAAAACCCGGAATGGCTGTATGCAGATGAGATGCTGGCTTGGCTAATATCCCTTTTTCTTTCCAAAGACTCAGTGGGTCAAAAGCAAATTGAGGATTTGTTACATCCAATAGAGGGCTCTTGAGTTCCTCAGCTTCTTTCCCATAATGCCTTGTGATAGAATAGGTAAAAACATTGAAAATCTATTTCCACATAAAATTACAAATATCAGATTTGAAAAGTGGGGCTGTTTGGAAATAGACCAAAACTGTCTGTGGCAGGAAGGAGTTAATACAATTTATAATCTTACAATAAAGGGCATTGATGTATGAAAAGAAAGCATTTTTATAAGATCATGCTGAAAAACTTGACATCTATGAAAGCCACATATGCAAAATCTGTTATTTGACACATAACTTTCAAAGACATTACATTTATTTTCATTGTGTCTAGAGAATAATTTTATGCTTAGAAAAAAAGATAGTGATACAGCCCCACCACTACATCATGTTTCTCCCTGAAGGTTTGGACTATTTTGAACTCAGGTGTCCTCAGAAAGATACAGTTCATCAGAGTACATGTAATGTATTCACTTGTATGGAAGAGAAAGCATGTGCTTATAGCTGGAAGGATGTTGCTATGAGAAGGTAATACTATAACTTGACATTTAGCTGTAATTGAAAATGTCTGTCTTGCGTGCTATCTCTATAATGCAGGTAAGATGTTTTATATCTCCCAGTGCTGCCACTGCTCTCCTAGTCATTCCTCTTGTTAAGATTGTTAAACACTTGCTCCAGTGTTGAGAAATTATCCTGTAACAATAACATTAAAAGAAGAAAAAAAAGATTACTAGCATGCTACACACAGATACTTCAGTTTTATCAATGGCTTACAGTTTGCATTTTCCAATGATCCCTTGGGGGAGTTCTCTGAAGTTGTATCATTTGTAATAGCTCCACTGACAACAGATTACTTACACTTATGTAGATGAGCAGTACTATACAATGCACACTGAAGGAAAAATAGGACTCTCATCTTATCCTGAAGTAAAGTCATTGTCAGTTCTTCTACATAAATTTCCCTATGAATTGAAGGCTTTACAATATAATTACAAAAAAGAATCTTCAAAATAGTAAATGTCTGTAAAAATGATTTCCCAAACACTACAGAAAATGAGTCAAATAGATGGCTGTTTGAGGAGGATGTTGTTGATTATTGCAATTTTTTTTTCAGAATAGCAATAATCACCTTTCACATAACCTGGTGGGTATTTTCAGTCTGCTGTTGTCTTTCCATTAACCTAATGTCAATCCAGTTAGAAAGAAAGATGGCATTATCCAGTTGAGAGATCCTGCCCTGCTAGCTTATCTTTAATATAGTACATACAGCTAGTCATTCTTTAAAGGTTGGCACCAAGGTTTGTTATTCCAGAGACATTCAGACGGTAATGTGCAGAACTGTTTTCTATGGACCCAATGTGGAGGTACGTATTGCTCAGGTTGTGGCAAGAAAGGTCTTTTGAGTGACCAAAGAGTATTGATGTGGAAAGTTCAACTCTAATAAGCACTGCTCCTATAATTCTTTTCCTTCCAAAGCCATATCTTAAACATCTAGCAGGTAGTCATTTCTGTAGCCAAGGGAGTATGGGTTACATCCTTGCTTCTAATGCCATTTATCTCAGGCTAGATGTTTGGCTTGAGAACAAGACCAAGATTATGATGTGATCAAGCCAGGGACAAAGTAGGTTTAAGTAGGAGGTGTGTATACTTGCAGTTCTCTCTTTAAGCAGCATGGCAGAAAAGGGTGGCTACCTGAGGACATGCTGACGACCTGCAGAGACAAGAGAAGGATCTGTGAGCACTATTTCTCCCGCTGTCTCTATGTACTTGTAGATGACCCAAGGGGAAGAGGTAAAATGAAATTTGTTTATGTTATCACCCCTCTCCCTTAACTTTATTTTTCAAGAAGTTAGTTTTTTGGGTTTTTTATACCTTCCATAACCTGTCTGTACCCAATCTTCTCTAGAAATAACTGTGCTCCTATTATACCCTGTCAGATAAAGGATATTATAGTAAAGAGCTAAAATTACATTTTTCCACAGTAAATAGAAAATTGTACTAGCAGGCTAATGAACACATGTTTAAATCCCATAGTGGAATAAATATCACAGAAAAAAATATATTTACAAAAATTCTGAAACATATTAATTTCAAAACAATTTTTCCCATTTACCATGTAAAAATAAAAACAAATATAATTGGTATTACTGCAGCCAAAAAAGGCCAAACTAGTACAATATCATGTTATTTCTCCTGCTATGTAATCATAAAAAAACTGAACCCTCCCAGAAAAAATGTAATAAAAAGTGATTAAAAAAATCACATTTTCTCCATATTGGTACCAAAAAAACTCCAGCTCACCCTGCAAAAAACAGCTTGCACATGGCTCCTACAATGAAAAAAATAAAAAAGTTATTTATGTTTATTTATATTTGGTATTGCTGGAATCATACTAATCCAAAAATTAAAGTAACAGGTAATTTATACAACACAGTGAACTCCATGAAAAAAAAAATGCCTCCAAAAATTGCGCACTTAGAACCTTAGGTATGAAAACTGTCTAGCAGTAAGACTGTCTTTGTTGCCCGTAGAAACCAATAAGAGCTCAGCTTTCATTTTTCAGAGCACTATATTAAATGAAAGCTGAGCTCTGATTGGTTGCTAGACAGTTTTCATACATTGAGCCCTTAGGTTTTTTCCCATTTCATCCTGTAAAGAATCTCTTTTTGGCCCTCAATACATTATATGAAACATTAAATGGTGCTATTAAATATTCAATATGATCATGTTAACAGAAAAGTCAAAATGTTATGGCGGGCAAAGATGAAAAATAATAACAAAGTGAAAATTAGCCTAAAGAAGTTAATGTACACAGTGCTCAGCGATTTGCATACAGTTGTAACGATGTGCTTTTAAAATTGAAAACTCACTTGACCTAACTGTAGTCTTTGAGATGTCAGCAGAAAGACTGCAGCATTGGCTCCTTCAAATGAACTTCTGTAAAACTGATTTATGATGGTATTATGACTAATGACATCACAACAGGGTGACTGTTAATATCACAGCCAAATTACTACACTAAAGAATCTAGGCATTTTCATACTGAAGTGCATAATTTTCCCATGCAAGTAAGAGATACTCAGAGGTTATGTACCAATTAACTTTGTAACACTGATCAAGTTTAATTGTTCCAATTTTTAAGTGTTGGTATAATAAAGATATGGAGCTCTATCTATGGACATAAAACAAATTAATTATAATAATATAGTATAGAAAATTTGCATATGTATCCAGAGTTGCTTCAGTAAAAACAATACTTTAGTATGTGAATAATGTCTTCTTTCTAAGTGGACATAAAAATGCTCTGAAAATTAAAGGTAAATGTGCCCTGAGGAAAATTCAGAACACTATCAGGTGCGGACAGCAAAAGGAGAATCATTACCCCATTAAAAAGCAGGATGAAATGCAGTGGATAACACTTTAATCCATATTGAGCCACCAAAAGCGAGTTATTCTGCATTCTCATGAAATGAGCTAGAAATTACAAGAATCATTAAAGGAAAACTCCACTTTTTAACAATATATTTAAACATTCCAAATGAAATGTTAACTGGTACATTTAGAATACAATTATTAAAATGTTTTTTTTACTTTTTTTTTCCCCACAGGAAGACATTCTGACCAAAGGGAAAGGGGTTTAAAACCTTGTGCAAATTCCATTTATCTCAGGTAGATTTTGGCTGGAAAAAGACCAAGTTATATGTGATAAACCCGGGGGACAAAGTATTTAAGTGGGAGGGTGATACTTGAAATTCTTCTTAAGCAGCAGGGGAAAAAAGGGTGGCTAAGGGGACATCTGAGCCCGCGAGACAAAAAAGGGACTGGGCACATTTCTCCCCGCTGTCTTTTTGTTTTTTTAAATGCCCCAAGGGGGGAAAGGTATGTTATCACTAGAGATGGGCGAATCGATTCTAACGAATTTGGAAATTTTTTAGAATTTCAGAAAACTTCGTTCGTAAAAGAAATCGAACTTTGGGGATGAATTCGCGGGTGAACTGAAGTGAGTAGCTTTTCATTGATAAAATGGCTAGCGAGCACAATGGGCGTTACATGGGGCAAATGCAGCTTCTGGGAGGACGAAGGGCATATGCCTGCATGACATTGCATGAAAATGAAGCAATCAGAGACCGGCGGAGGATTCTGTGGAACGTCACCGCGACTATATCAGACCGAGGCGCGGCCGCGGGGAGCACACAACTCCACCACAGTACTGACAGGAAGTGCTGCTGGCGGGTGATATCGCTTTCTGAAAACTGATTTTTACGGCAGCGATATATTGAGTGGGGGTCTGTCTCAGCTTTCTCAGATACTGTGTTTCTTCTGAAATGTTCTATTTCTTGGATTATTTTGGTGAAATTGGATCTGGAAAATCCAGTTTGCGTCCACTGCAGCTTGCATAAACAGTCAATATCCAAGTGGGATCTAAAGCCAGTTTCTGTGGAAGTTCATTTACAGAAACACGCGTTTTACAATTAACAAATACAACTTCATTTTGGCTGCTCAAATCTAATTGCGCTAATTTGACATCTCAGGGGAGTAAAATTAAGCGTTGTATTTGCATGAGGTGCTGACAAAATAAACTCTCTTTTATCCCAACTGCCAATATATATAGTTTTATTTATGGTAGCCTAATTCACAAGCGCAAAGAGTTAATTACAATTTTCATCCTCTAGTTGTGTGGCGTAGAAAATACACCATTTTAACGACGCTACAAAGCTACTAGTATGTGGTGATCAATCCTATTGGCGCAATTTACATCCTATGGGTTAATTAAAGCGTTGTTTTTGCTGGTGTGCTGATAAAAATAAACCGGTTCTTTTCAACGCCATAATATATATAATTTTTTATGGTAAGCCTAATTCACAAGCAAAGGTGTTAATTAACAATTTTATCTCATGGTTGTGTGTGCGAAGAAAATACGCCATTGGTAACAACGGACTCCCTAAACAAAGCACTAGTTTTGGGTTGCTCAATTCTATTGAGCCAATTTACATCCTGGGGTTAAGAAATGCGTTGCTTCTTGCAGTAGAGTTCTGACAAAAAATAAACCCGTCTTTTATTCAACGGGCCAAAATATAAAATTATTTTTTTTTTGTTTAAGCCTATTCACAAGCAAAGGTAAATTACAAAATATTCTCTCTATGAGTTTGTGTGGCTATAGAAAATACACCATTGTAAACTACGCTACAATTAAGCTACTCAGTTTGTGGTGTCTCAATATCTATGGGCGCAATTTACAACCAGGGGTCTAAATTACGCGTTTTTTGCTGTGTGAGCTGGACAAAAAAAACCGTCTTTTTCAACTGCCAAATATATATTTTATTTATTTGGAAGCCTAATTCTACAATCAATAGGTTTAATTAACAATTATTATCTCTATGTTGTGAGTAGGAGCGTAAGAAAGATACTCCATTGTAACACGTACACAAGCTACTAGTTTGTGGTCAGGCTCAAATTCCTATTGCGCATTATACATCCAGTGGGTTAATTAAGGCGTTTGTTTTTTGCTTGGTGATGCAGACAAAAATAAAAAACCGTCTTTTCAACGCCAAAAATATAAGTTTTATTTGTAGCCTAAAACACAAGCAAAGTGGTTACTATATTACAATTTTATCTCTTTGTTGTGTGGCGTAGAAAATACACGCAGTGTAACACCTACAAAGCTACTAGTTTGAGTGGTGGAGCTCAATTCGATTGCGCAATTTTACATCCAAGGGAAACATTAAAACGGTTGATTTTGCTGCTGGCTTCAAAGAAATAAACCGTCTTTTACAACGCCGGAAATATATCTATTTTTTATTTTGGTAGCCTAATTATCACAAGCAAAGGTTAATTTACAATAATTAATCCACTTGTTGCTGGTGGCGTATAAAATACGCCATAGTAACCCACTAACAAGAAGCTACTATTTTGGGTGCTCAATTTCTATTGCGCAAAGTTACGAATCCAAGGGGTTAAATTAACGCGTTGTTTTGCTGTGAGGCTGACACAAATAAACCGTCTTTTTCAACTGGCCAAAAATATAATTTTTTCTTTTTGTGTAGCCTAAATTCACAGCAAAGGTTAATTACAATTTTATCTCTATGTTTGTGTATGCGTAGAAAATACGCCATTGTAATAGCGCTGACCAAGCTACTAGTTTGTGGTGGCTCAAATCGTAATTGAGCAGCAAATTTACATCCAGGATAATTAATGCGTTGTTTTGCTGCTGGCTGACCAAAATAAACCGTCTTTTTTCAACGCCAACTATCATGTATATTTTTTTTCTGGTACCTAATTCACATAGCAAAATGTAAATATACACTTTAATCTCTTTATGTTGTGAGTGGCGTAGAAAATACACCAATGTAACACACTACCAAGCTACTCTCGTTTTGGTTTATCAATTCCTATTGCGTCAATTTACATCCATGGTTAATTATATGCGATTGTATTGCTAGCTGTGCTGACAAAAATAAACCGTCTTTACACACCGAAATATATAGGCATTTTTCATGTAGCATAACTTCACAAGCGAAAGGTTAATTAGCCTGTTTGAGGTCTTTTACATTTGAGTAAAACACACAGTGCTTGTAAACGACACATACAAGTAAAATTTTTCCTGGGCCATTGTTATGTGGAGCGCAATTTATATCCAAGGGTTTTATCCCAAGCATGTACACTGGGGTTCATTTGGAGTCAAAAACGAGGGTGTATATTTATCAATAACAGATAGCCTACATCAAGACATGTCTGTACATCTTTAAGAACAAACCGTAATGTCATACAGAGAGGTGTGCATAGCTTCTGCAACTGCGAAGATGGCATGGCACAAACATTTCTGAAAACGGTCCCAGGTCGGCAGCACAAGCAAGGTGACGTCGCAGCCAGGGGTCACATCGGTGCGGCCCACACAACCTTGCCGGCTGGATCTATCTAGGCGGCCCGTGTGGTATGTTCAGCAACCCAAGGGTATACTAAGATAGGAGTTGGACTGTTCAATCCGCGTTCCCTCCCCATGATAAGACATCTGACAACCCCAGCCAAGATCGGTATGGGAACCTAGGACACCACACAAATGTTGGCAGTGGCCCGGGAAGCGTGTCAGCGCCCTCACCAGATCCTCAGCCGCCTCTTGTCCCATCCAGGTTCCCTCAGCCAGGGAATTCTTGCTACATATGTAGTCTGGGCTCAGCGCCACTAAATAGCGAGGAATGAACTAATATTGGGAGGTAGGGCAGTCAGCAAGCTACTTGGCAGCGAAAAATGGTGGCCAATAATCCCCAGCTTGCAGTAGGCGGGCAAAGTATAGAAGTTGGAGAGTGGAGCATGGGAAAGGTCATAGTGGAGGGATAGGTCACCTCGCTACCAGACCCGTAGATGAGGACATAGTGACGATCAACACAACTAGTATGATGATGTAGCACGTCCGTCACTTGGGAGCCGGGAGAGGAAGCAAGGGCTGTCTCATCATCGTCAGGAGGAAGAGGTGGCTCACTAGCGCGACAGGGCAGCGGCTGAGCCGGCACAGGCAAGTGGTTGTGTAGGCCCGTGAGTCAGCAGGGTAGCAGCGTGTGAGGTCGGGAAGCCAAGCCGGCCACGGGGGTAGAAAACCCGCTTCGCAGGTCCAAAGACAGTAGCGGCACAGGGGGCCAGCTGAGGCAGGCGGCGAGGCAGTAGTCACTCATGCTGAGACGATGGCGGTAAAATCAGCTACTCGAGGTGTGGTCGGTAGAGGCAGATCTTATGCTAAAGACACCGGAGAGCCCGAATAGCGCGTGTATATGTGAAGATATCTAGTGGGAGGCAAAAAGTGAAGCGTGGCCAGGGAGCTAACGATGGCACATCCAAAACGGCCCTGCGTCAACACATGCAGCGACCCACCATCCTGGCCTGGGAGAATACGGGCTCAGTATGTGGTGGTACCAATCCTGCCGCTTTCAGGCAGGCACAGCGGCCAGTGAGCACGCATCGATTATGTCAGCAATCACAGGCTCCACCACCTCAGCTAATGGCAGCTGTTTCTCTTATCTGACATCCTCCCCCCGTCCAGATGCTCCTGCTCCTCCTAGACCAAGGCGCCAGCGAGTTCTTCAGATATGCGAATTGGTAAAGAGACAACAGTATTGCGTCCCAACCATCCTAAGGTGCAGCAGCTGACACGTAGCTCCTGACCACATAGTTGTTGGTACTGCAGTCCCTCCCTTCCAAATAGGTGGACTCCTGCACCATTCAAGAACTAAATGGCTTGTGCCGAGCCAGCATGGAGATTCCAAGCCGTGAATTTCTATTTGTCTACCAAAAAGAGGCCAGTACCCAGCACTTCATAAATATGAAGAACAGAAAGTGGGTCAGTCCTGAGCTTATCGGTTTGTTCCAAAGGTACATGCGCAGCGCGGACGTCTGAGCTGGTAACTACGGACAGTAGGCCAGTACCATGTCCGCTTTACGGCCCACTGTTGAATGTGCTTCCTGCACAGGAGCAGCACCAACTCCTTGGACAGGAGACGCCGCTAGTATCCTCCCACCACGTGGTGCGTCCAAAGCTGCTGCGCCCTGCGGCCAATGTCCGCCTCCTCCTCCTCCAACCACCCCCACCATCTCGAGAGCCTTTCTCCACCAGTACTGCTACATCAGGTACCCACATGTGATAGGGCACAGCGGTGTCACGCAGTACACACCTAGATCTTTGCCTTCGCGAACGAAGTCACCCAGGGGCGAGAGAAGCTGCTCCGCGTCTTTCAGCAAGGACAATCGATGATGTAGGCTTATTCTCCGCTAGCCAACATGCAAATCGGAACCATGGTGACTGGTCAAATGGAAAGGAACATGCGGTGACCGCTGAGCGCACCGAGGAGGATGGTCCTAGCGCCCTGCATATGGGCGCACGGTGTTCAATTCTGGTTGTAACAAAGGTTCCTGAAGTCTTTCCAACCGATCATTCAGGCACTATTCTGTAAAATAGCCCAAGGAAACTGTGCAATGCACTTATCCATTCTCCACAAAAGTCCAGGAACACCCTCCTCGATTGCAGGAAGCGGCAGAACGTGCCGTCCGTCCCAACACGCTCTGGATATGGCGAGGTTTCCACCCGCTGGAATATCCCAGCCTGCACATGTTTGAACCGACTACGATGAGTCTAAAATGAACAGAGAAAGCCATGAACGATTTTTTGATGATCCATAGCAGACAGAAGGTACTCCCCTGGTAACTTCGTGATGTCAGCCAGTGGCAGCTCATTGAGATCTGACAGCCTGCCGTTTGTGTGATGGCCATTCGAGAGAGCCACGTTATTTTCATTCCCAAGGACTACGGGAATGAATAACGTCATTCCATCTGCTTCCATGTCCTGGAACAGATGCTGAAAAATGCTGGTCTGGGCAGGGACTGGGAGATGCGCGCGACTACATCACGGTAGTGGCCCCATTGAGTCCGGTGGGGGGAGGACTAAAGTTGAGGAGAGGGCGGAGCATGGAAGGACATTGGTGCAGGTAAGCATTTGTCCTGTTGAAATGAGTGGATTTTCTAACCCAGGTGACAAGAGGGGTGGAGCAGGACGCAGCTGGAGGAGGGCGTGTGATGGAGATGAGGACGACGAGGGCAGATGACAGCCCAAAGGCACCGTGTGCATGTATATCAGAAGGGAAATGGGAGAGAAGGCAGGGAGCCCCCCGAGTCATTGTGCATGAAGTCCCGCAAGCTATGCTTAATTGCCTGAGCTATGACAGCCGAAATATATCAGGCATCCGTCGGCATAGAGGGAGACCTTCTGAGCTCTCCACCCTATGATAGGACCCATCGCTACCGGTCCAAAATGGAGGAGCCTTTTATTCTCCAGCTATTGAGAAGAGGGAAGAACAAACACAAATACTATAGAGGACATCCGCCGTAATCATTGGGCCGAGCGCCTATGTGCGGCCGATCGGCCCTCCTCTGACATAGGTCTGGACCGGCTGGGGTTTCCTCCAGCCGCTCAACGAGTACTAAACTGCTCGGGCTGCATCTGGGGGGAAAGGTGGTGGAGGGGGGTAGGGCAGTACCACTCCATCAGCATAACACCTAAGTTCCATGGCGTCACTCAATGAGCAAGCTTCCTTTCACGCCGCCAGTGAGGTGAGGTGGCAGTCAACAGCAGCACACAGACAAGGAGCCTTCACCTGAACCAACAGGTTGAGGACCTACTTGGACAGCACATCTAGTCCACCACCAGTTTAGAAGAATGTCCGCTGGACCTACTACTGTGGCAGGCCAAACTTGGATAGTGTGTGGCCGCAACTTGCCAGTTTGCAGTGAGCAAGCTGTCCTCGCCCGGCCCAGTAGTGTTGGCATCAAGAGCTGTTGTGTATCAGATGTGCGGCAGGAGGGCCATCGTTACCCCAAGGATATACCTCTCTTGTCCAACTCGGGAAATGTCTGAATTCGACTGACCTTTGTCAAGATGAATCAGAGGGGGATCGGCCAGGAATTTCCACACACCCATGGTCCTTAGGGGGGTCGACATTCCTGGGTTGTTACAAACTACCTTTCTGCCTCAGCCACTATTCGATGCCGGCGATGCCCGCCACCCTCCTGATGCCACACCATCTGCTTGATAGTTTTCTTCGCCATAGCTCTGCCTACCACCGCGATCTTTTACTCAGGGACTGGTTATGCCACCCACCACAACACTCTGTCATTTTGTTGCCACTCTAATTGCCAGCTGTGGACCTGAGCAGTATGGCTGTTGCCGTGACATCCGCCACTGTGTCATTGTGGCCACTCTGCGGCCTGGTACTGTTTTGGCCCACCCTCCGAGAATGTCATTGTGCCACTCTCATACCTCATACTAGTTCTCCTGTCAACGACCTCCACTCTCTGTCATTGTGCCACTGCCCTGAGACCTCATGCCTGCTGCCGATCCGGTGACCTCCGCTCTCAGGCATTGTGCCCTCTGGTGGACCTAATACTATTTTATTGCACCTCATTATACGTCAATTGAGAGCCACTCCTCGTTGACCTCATCTTCTCGCTAGTGACTACCTGTCGTGCCCTCAAGCACACAGAGCGTGTCAATATGGTGCCACTGTCAGACCTCATGCTGCGCTGCCTCGGCTCGGTGCTGCCGTGCCCTTACACACTGTGACGCCTCACCGTGTTTTGCTCCAGCCTCTCCTCTCCAGAATTTGTCATTGTGCCAGCTGTCTTGACGTTCATGCTGCGTGACTTGTGGCTGCGGCCGATCCCGTCCACGTGGCCCCTCCACCACTGTGTCATTTGTGCCACTGCGTCTGAACCTTATGCTGCTGCTGTCTCGACTCCCTGGCCTGTTGCCCGCCACACTGAAGTGGCCATTGTACCACTCTTTAGGCCTACTCTTATTTTGCCAGCTTCCAGAAATTTGTCATTGTGCCACTGCCTGACCTCAATGCTGCATAGACCTACCGTGATGACCTCCACAGAACTGTGTCATTGGCCACTTCTGCGCGCCCTGCTACTAGTTTTCCACTTCCAGAATGGTCCATTGAGGTATGTCTCCTGCGGAACTGACCTCATGCTGCGGTGGCTCCGCCGTCACCGCCACACTCTGTCACTATATTGGCCACCGTGAGCACTTCAGTTTGGTATTTATCTCTTCCAGCTTTGTGCTAGCCATTACTTATATCATTAGCTAGCTCCTGCTTACAGTTATTTTTAATGTCCGATTTGCCACCCATAAGTGCCCCAGGGCAATGTTTATAGTTGCAGCGATTCTAAGTAGCGGCTCGGCAGGTCATTTGCGTGATCATACAAACACAACAATGTCATGAAGACCAAACAAGCTCCCTCAGCATATTAACATGGCACAATGACGTTCTACAGCACCCTGCAGGCCTCTTGTAGGCAGCCTGTGAAAAAGCAATATTAAACGTGGATACGTGCGCATAGTTAATTCGGGAGGGAGCCGAAACGAAATTTCTTGTCAGGACATTCGGGATCCTTGGTAAGTGACCGAGTATTTGACCGACAATTTCTTGAGGAAATATCCGCTCATCTCTAGTTATCACCCCTCCTCCCTTATCTGAGAGTATAACTATATTCTGCACTTTTTTTCCTATCTTATGAGCTAGTGAAAATTAAAGAAATATCATTAAAAAAGGGAAACCATCCACTTTTAACTATCTACTATATATTTAAACATATCCAAAATTAAATAGTTAACTGAAAATTATTATTATGAAGGTACGAGATATTAGTAGAAAGTTTGTATTTTCAAATGTTTCTTCCCATGAATACTATTTGTTATCTGTTATTTGCAGCCACATAGAACAATAGCTTTTTGCCAATGCAGACCAGCTTCCCTGTTGATAGAACCCATTGGAAGCCTGGGAGTAATAGACTTTTTTTCGTCCAACTTATAGTATATTTTAATTAAAGCTCTGAATGTTCTACATCGTACCCGTGTGAGTGCCCTAGGCGGCAAATAGAAAAAGACGAGCTGTAGTCCTCCACCACTCAGTCTTGGTACTCAAGCTCGTCCTTCCTCTGGCACAACGACCGTAAATAACACAACATTTCTTGTCAAATAACCCGGGCTAGTATTTTGTTTTTCTTGGGCATATTCCAATACAATACAATTTAGCGGGCACTTTCCAAAAAACCGAGAAGCGACCCATTCTGGATTTTTAGTACAAAAGTGTGAAAAAAACACGTGCCATGCATCGGCAAAAAGAGCCGTCGCTATTCCGAGGTCGTATTTTTTTCCGATGGAGTGCGACATAGCGCTTAAAGGAGTCAATCCCACATGGGCTCATGAGATGCCTCATATATGCTCAGAAGGGCCCTCATCTTGCTACATAACAGTTTGCCAGTAATATTACAAACACTATCAAGTTGTAAAGAAAGTAATTCAGAATTATCTAGCAATGGGGTCCCAAAAAATAAGTTTACATTGCTGATTATGTAATGACATCACTAGGGGGCAGAATGCATGAAAGGACACACATACCCCCCCCCCCACCTATCAAAAAGGGAACAACAGGAAATTTATGTTCACTTTGGATGGTAATCAATCTAGTTGAATAGAAGACGATTGCGTACTATCGACATCCGATCGAATAGTCATACGTTATCATCAATTATCAACATGCCGTATATCCGATAGTCATACACAGATTCTACGCTCGATGACCAGTAAAGTCTAAGGGCGAGGAGACAACACCCTTCATTCTACACCTCAAACAGGGAGCTGTGATAGAAGCTGGAATTGAACAATCCACAACAGTACAAATGATACGTGCTGACAAACATCATAGGCAACACAATTAGGCAAACAAATCAAAGAGACGAAAAAACTCGACAAACATAACATTATCCCTGTCCATGTATCACAGCAAGACCCATAATACCTGCATGTCTCCCAAATAATAAAATGTGTTTGTCTTCACTACAGATTGCATAGCTATGTTAACAGATCTTGCAAAAAACAAGTCATTTTGCAACTATGTGTCCATTCCTGTTTTTGACAGCAACCATCACCCTTGATCCACTCTTGATAATATTAGAGTGAAGAAACAAATGTCTGTTATTGAAACCACATTTTATAGAATAGGACCTTAGGTATTGCTGCATTTTCACAGGGCAGCAATAGACCCTAAACAATAATAAGACTTGACTTCACGCCACAGTTACAAAAATGTGCAGGGCGAAATGCCACTCTGAAGCCACATATTATATTCCAAAGAACCATGATTCTAAGCTGTTATCTTCACAGCACCCAGACCCGAACCCCAAAACCATTGACAATTCGAAAAATTCTAACGTGAAAAATTGAAGAGGTAAATGGAATACGGTATGTTATTCATGAAACGTTTGATGTCATTTACAGTCTCCTTACCCTCAAAACCAGCAAAATGCTCTTTTTAGGAGAACTGAGAATTAAAAATTGCAGTAAGAAAAATAATCATTTTTTAAAAAAAAGTTTTCAAGAGAACCTTTTCTTTATGGCGAAGAAGCGGAAATGTCTGAATTAGACCGGCAACTCAGTCGGTGACCAACGGCAATTGGGGCCACAACATCAACAGAGATCCAATCCTGATTCAACTTGAAGAAAGTCAAACGATACCACATTAATCTGTGGAAAGCCGGATGTCGTTTGTCTGTAAGGACACCTCCAGCTGTGCTGACAGGACCACTCAGTATATGACGCATGGCTGCTGGGCAGGACAACCTTCTAATGCGTGGCCATGAGCTGGGGGAGCCATTCAACATGCCATTTTTTGTGGGAGTACCCAGAAGTCGATTGGGTCCGGAACAGCCGCCAAAAACAACGGGTTGTTGAGACGCAGCGAAAAAGTAGAGAGCACCCATAACTTACAGCCGGGTCTCTGAGTTGTATGTAATGTATGGCCGCTCATTACAACTTATGGTGATAGGCGATGTAAATTAAAGATTGCCAGAGGTCACCCCATAAGGCTTTTGCCACAATAGCCTACTGCATGCGCTGCCGCTACGGCTACTTTGGCACTCTACTTGCTATCTACGATGACTGACCGTTGTATCCAATCGTGACATTGAAGAGCCTGAAGGCAGAGACGCAACAGGTCTCCAGTTGATCAATCATCACGGACTCCAATTCCTGCATTTAAACTCTCTATTATGGGGGTGGGTGGAAGGAAAGTTTGTTGAGCTTTGAGTGCTTTGAGTACCCGGTTGATCGAGAGATGAGTGGCCACCAGTAACCTGTTGTATTCATTTAGATGGCCTTAAATGGCAGAGGAATCATGTTGAGGAGTGAAATGAAAGGAGCATCCCCACGCGCTCATGTGAGAGTAAGGAAGCCTTGATTTTCCAAGCCTCTGGTCACGGGGCACTTAGCAAACTGATCTCTCATCATTCCTCCTCCGCCTCAAATTCGTGCCAACCTCATTCCAAGGCAGAAGAGTCGGTTAACCGCGTCGTTGTCACAAAATGACCTCATCCTCCTCCTCCGCTTCCTCCGGCAACAGTGAGCCTGTGTCAACACAGCCCCTAGACTTGCCCTCAAATATGCATACCCTGAGAGCTAAAGCGCCGCCCTGACCCCAAGCCACTTCCTAATGTAAGACCGATAAATTGTGAACACTTTCGGGGCCATGGTGGATTCGACGGATAGAAAGGCTCCTGTCCTCATCTATTGTCCGTCTCCACCTTCCGTCGCTGCTGGGCAACCTGATGTTATCAGAAGTGTCCAAACGATCGCGTTTCCAAACTAAGATCACCACCAATGCTCATGCTGACGAAAGGGCATGTGTCCGCACTTACCAATTTGGTTGTGCTTCTTTTCAAAAACATAGGCAAGTGATGGTGTCAAACTCTTAACACCTAGCCTCCACTCTCGTTGAGCTCAACACCCCTGAGGGTTCCCGACACCGCTGGCTTGTCAGGCCAGAGAATCCACTTCGTACTGCTGAAAAATGGCATTTGCGCTGCTGCCTACAATCGCGATGCATGTGGGGGTGGAATTCCAGACGTGTTGCCACGTCAACAATTGAGATGGTTGACGGGGAAGGCCGACTGGACGCTGATAAACGAGCAAGCCACGCGGGATGAAGCGAAGTAGTGAGCGAACAGAACGGAGCGGAAAGTGTAGCTCAGATCTCGAGCCTTCCTCAGCAGGCAGTCAACCCGGGTCTAGCGCTTAAAAAATTTCTGGACGACAAAGTTTCATGACATGTGCCAGGCAAGGGATGAGCTTCCAGCCTACCGATCTAAGGGCGGCGCAGCAGATTTCGACCGTGTATACACACCACACCATGCCTGGCACAAGGATCATGATACCCACCCGCACTCTCGGATCCTCGGTGCAAAGTGCCAGATCCACACTCCTGACCTGAGTGTTGATGGTCTCCAATACAATTAATATCCAACAACGTGCCTGTTTCTCGTGGGCCACGTGATACCACCAAGAAGACTATTGAGGGGAAAGAACAATCACCAATCCCTGTGGTTTTTTTGAAGAGTAGCAGTAGCGCTGAGCCTGAGAGCCACCGTCACCACCAGAGACATCCACACCCGCTCACCAGTGAGCTTTCACTAGAGATATAGCGGCCTTAGCTGTGCATACTAGTCCATGTGTCGGTGGGTCAGATGGACTATGCCGGACAACAGATGCAGACTACGCCTTAGAAAATTTTAAGATGAAACGTGGGCTGGCCGCGTGCCATGGAACAGATTTCCAGGGAAAAGAAATTCCTGCTCGGCATCTGTGTATTGAGGGCATGCAGAGGGCCATGTAGCGTGAGTGGAAACCCATCTGCGTCCCACCAGATGGATAAGGCGAAAAAAGCCAGGCAAAAGCCACATTCAGCAGGCTTTTTGCTTAGTGGAGTGCGATTGGAGAGTTAAAGATATTTATTCTTCTTCTGCCCAAACTGGATAGAAGTCTTGCTGCTAACTGGCACTATACGGCGTGCAGGTCGTCAAGGAAGCACTGTTGGCAGTGAGAAAGGGGAAGGATGGGTACGCTAGGTGGTGCTGGGATGTGGTCACCCTCCGGTGGCGATGGTGGTGGCTGAATCGGAGGCTGATCTGATCGGTGACTCAGAGACATGGGCACCTCAGAGACGCTTGGTGTGGCGGAGGAGGATCGGGAGACAAGAAGGTAGTGACAGTGTTTGGAAGGCAAAGGCCGGATCGAATTTGGCCTCTTTTTGGCCAAGTATACCCTCCATTTCAACTCATGCATTCCCTGCTGCATGGACTAGAACATGTTTGGTGGTGGTTAAACACCTTAAGATTACTTGCCTCAACTGATGCGTTTACGCAGCAGGCGGCAAATAGACAACGCTGGCGTGAATCAGAGTGCATGCTCGAAAAATGCCCAGAGCATGAGAGGTTCCTGGACCTTTACGACAGAGATAAGCGAGGAGCGGTGTTTGCCGCTGAATCGCGAGGCTGCGGAATAATCTCAGCAGGCCGTCCTCCATCCTTTTTATAGCGGCGGGAGGAGCCGAACCGATACTACCCACCCTACACCACGACTGTCCTTCTCGTCCCCAGAAGAAACCCCCTCGCAAGCGAAATTTCTGCTGAAAAGACCACGTTGGAATCGTCATGTGATCATCATCATCATCAACACAGGGTGACTATCCTCGACCTGCATTCGCTGCATACAGGAGCAGTGGGCTACACGCAACAGGGCACTGTGAGCAAGGCGTTGCTGACCGGCCCGGGATTGTTTGCCAATTGACCCGGCTTCCTTCTCCTCCACTAAAGGCATCAGCAATTGGGAGGCGGTCAGAGCAGAACAAAATCATATCCACTTGGACTACTTGATCTTTTAACATGGCCTTCTGACCCAACCCAGCAATTTGTCATCAAAGAGGTCCATAAGAAAATGAGGATTTATTCACAAGTGGTGGTGGACAGACGAGTTTACATTTGGGCTGCCTTCCGGCTTTCAGATGGAGACGGAAATGCTGACGATGAAGATGTGAAGACATTTGTGGCCATGACTGGGATGAACGGAGGAGGTAAGACTGCTGGATGCAGGTTGCATCACCACTGAAGAACAAGATTGGCGACGAACTGTTCGCTACTGAAGATTCACAGGAGCCCTGACCCAGCGATATGACAGGCCTGACGGACCTGCAAAGCTGACGATTCGCGTGGCTTGGCGGTATTGACCGAGCCAGCACTGGAAGGAGCACCTTCGTCTCGTACCTCTACCATACTCCATGTCCTACACCCCATCATTGCTCGCTTACCCCCCTTTGCATTATCTCGGCACCAACTTCCATGTTGCAGAAAGAAAAAATTTATAAGAAGGGTATGGAAGAAGATTTTGACAGTCTCTTATGAAAAGACGGCAAATCACAGCTATTCCTTAAATACCTCTAATTTCCTAACAGCCAACTAGGAGTAGAACTGAATTGAGTATTGAAGCGAATACAAAGTGACATGCGGTCTGGTGAAAAACCATATAAACATAATCAACATTGTTCTTCATCCTTCAACCCAGGGATATTGACGAACGCCAGAAAGGACTCAGGAATTGAAAGTTTTACAACAAGAAATCATAGCCAGTATGCGCAGATTACGCCAAACTGAGATTCACCTCGAGCGCAATAAAACTATTCATCAACTTACACGGAAAGAAATTGCCTTTTATTGCAGCAATGACAAAACGAGAACAGTTGCTAAAAAATTTTTCAGAATTGGCGGGCATATTTGAAAAAAAAACTACTGCCACACCACGTCAATACGCTAATTTACAAAAAAGTTATACGGAAACAAATAACGGTGGTTTTTTATGCACCAATGAAATACACAACCGTAACTAACAAAAATTCCTGTACCAATTTAAGTACAAGGTATGCTCATTTTGAAAAAAACTGTGGGATCGAACCAAATTGCAAAACAGCTATTAAATGTTATACGGATAATAACTGTGATGGGTTTTGTCACCCAATGAAATACAAAACAGCAGTTAACCCAACAAACTGGGTAAATTTCTGTAATCAAAAATTAAGTACAAAGGTGGCTCTTTGAACAAAACGGGGTCGCGCCCAAAGTGAAACAGCTAATATAAAATTTCTACAGATCAAAAAATGGTGGGTATTGCACCTATGAATAACACCTGCATTACTCAGCAAATTCTGTATCCTTATATAAGTACAGAGGTGGGTCTTTGAACAAAAATGGCTGTGGGGCGCAAAGTGAAAAAGCACCTATTCAACTTGCCTACGGATAATAAAGGGTGGGTTTTGCACCGTCTGAAATACACCAGCAATAACATAGCAAATATCTGTATCCTAATATAAGTACAAGGATTGGGTATACTTTATGAGAACAAAAATGGCAGCGCAAGAGTGAACAAACACCTATTACAAAATTATCACGGATAATAAAGGTGGGTTTTTTGCACCTATGAAATACCCTGCAATTACTAAGCAAATTTCTGTATACAAACTAATAAAATACAAGGTGGTGTTTTTGAACCAAAAATGGCGCTGTGCGCACAGTGAAAAGACACCAATTCACATTTATACGTATAATAAAAGGTGTTTTTTCCACCAATGAAATTACAACAGTCAGTTACTTGAAAATTTCTGATCTCATAATGTAATAACAGTGTGGTGAGGGTCTTTGACAAAACTGGATTGCAACAAAATAAATGTACATAATCCACCTCAAGGTCCGAGGTGTGCTGGCCAAAAACTGGTAAAAAGAAAGAAACAGCCAATTCAATGCAGTTATCAACGTCATAGCGTCGGGGCTGGCAGCAATAATACACTCACCTTTCACAAGCCTAGCCTTCCTGTAGTATCGCGTCCGCACCCCCCCCCCCTTCCTGCAGCTTGAGTACAGCGGCTAGATGCTTCTTAAAAGTCTCTGTCTCAACTAACTAAAACTGAAATATTCAATTCCTAACCTATGATCTAATGTAACACGGCTAAAAGCATAGTTTTGTCTGACTTAATAAAGAGAACAGAGAT
Source organism: Phyllomedusa bahiana (assembly GCA_025379985.1). Taxonomy (NCBI): domain Eukaryota; kingdom Metazoa; phylum Chordata; class Amphibia; order Anura; family Hylidae; genus Phyllomedusa; species Phyllomedusa bahiana. The sequence goes on from JAODAL010000923.1 coordinate 132,348, forward strand.
CACTGAGCTGAGCTATATATGAAGAGAGATCTAGCACAACTCCTGCCTCTACAAGATAGACACGAGCACAATGATTGAAGAACAGGTAATGCTATTCTATGCAAAAACGATTCAATGTGATTTTCCCAGCCAATGAACAACCAAACACATCACAGTCATGACGTGCACACCCAGATCACCCTGACTCCTATGCTCTAAGCATGAGATTTACTGGCCAGCCAAAATGTACAGTGAAGCGCCGAAAAAGGGATCTGTAGTACTGGGAGTTCATAAATCTGATAGTCTAACAGATGCGCCCTTCATACGGTCTTTGGAGCTGCCATTGCACGAACAGCACTCCTTAATCATTGTCACAGATAGGTCTGAATTGAGAGGCCACAATAGGGACCAGCCCTGTTCACTACATATAATGGCGCGAATTATTTACCACAACTCTATATGGATGAAGTGACTAGTTTTATCTCGCTTGGAGCTTTGTGCAGTCTACATTAACAACAGATTTCACGATCTCCTGCAGTCATTTCAATTGTAACATCGCTCAGTCTAGTGAAATAGCAGACCTGATGATTGCAATCACTGCAAAAGACCTACCAAAGTCCAAACACTCATGTGTTAGTGTGAGCTAAAGGTAGGCCTAGTGATTATGTGAAACTGCATGGTGAGACAACCCTTTTAAGACTGGTGTGTGAAAAAGAAATATTACCCATGTGTATAAATACCATATATGCACTAACAAGATAAGCAAATGAAAAACAGATAGAATATTTTTCTTACATGTTTTCTCAAAATTAAATTAATAAAAATTAAATTGATACACAAAATAATATCGAAACCAGTAACATATAAAGCAGAACTTGTCCAGGAAAAAAAAGATCCTATATTGCTACACTGATACAAATATAAAAAAAAGTATTAGTTCCTGAATGATAAGATAAAAAATCTGTAAATGTTGTATGGTCCTAGACAACAAAAATTACCTGGTCCTCAAGGGGTTATTCTAAAACCAATAAGTACTGTGTAGTAATCCGTAAGAGCACAGATATAAGATATGTAGCATGTAGAAATGTTTTTCAAATCAAATTGTAATCCAGAAGATGCATCTGAAGGGCCATATGAAGCTTAAACAGGGGTATAGCTGGCTGACTCAATGGTTGCAGCCTACCAATTGTGCAAACAGCCAGTGGTGACCACATTTGATTCTCATTGGAGTGTTAGGGTGCTTTCACACAGTGCGATTTTGTTGTGTTCTAGTGTGTTTTTTTTTCTGTTCCAGCACTGTTACTGCCTTTATGAATAGCAAAGTCCTTTTAATGTCCTTAATTGTTTAAAAAGATGTTACACATAAGTAATCAGTTGTTATGTTTGTAGTCCATAGGACTTTCAGCACAATAATTGATTTTTTTTTTTTACAACACCTTGTTGACATTTGGGTTTTGCAAATTTTTATTTTTTGAGGGGGAGGAGGTAAGGAGGCTGGCTTATAAAACATCTCTCAAAGTTTAGTTCTGTTAATTCAATTTTCTATTGAAGACAACTGCTAATTCACTCAGGTTTTTTTGGGGTTTTTTCTGCCAGGTTCAGATGCCAAATTGAGGGCATTTTGCTATACATTATTATTTTTGGATAAAGAGTACACCACAATTAAACAAGAAAAAAACTGAGAAATCACTCTAAAAGATTTTTTGTGTACATTGTCATGTGTGTATATGATTATTAGCAGCATTTATGGTAACTCTATAACTTATACATAGCATTTTTTAACAATCTTCCTCTTGGCTTCATTTCTAATTGACAGCTTCCACTGAGGTGGAGACTAGCTGCTATAATATCTCCCATACACTGCTCACACACAAGAGGAGATCTTGCTCCCCTGTTTAGCATGCACAGACTTTCTATATACGCCTTATAAACTCAGATTTATATTTAGTTTTTTTCACAAATTATTTTTGTTGCATTCAGATTTTACTTTCTATGCCCATGAAAGGTTTTAAATTTGAATGAAAATGACAACAAAGGCATCCAGAGCAGAGGAAATACTAAACAATACATCACAAGTATACTGTAATGTATTGTTATTTTGTTAAACAAGAACCAACATCCTTATACAAGCATTGTGTAGCATCATGTCAACCACAACACATTTAATGACTATAAATGTGTAAGATTTCATCGTATCATCTAGTTATGCCTAATAATTATCTTTGCTACTCTACCAGTATGACACTTCTTAAATGTGAATAATGAATGTGACTGAAAATGCAAGTGAATATGTATTTAAACAATGAAGGATCTATCACATTTTTAGGCAAAAGGGTGAACACATTATTTGTAGATATAAAATAAAAAACTGAGAGAATCATTTATGGTGCAAAATGTTCTTGTAAATTATGTTTCTTGCAAATTATTCTTAAATCAGCAGGATACAGGGGCATATGCTTAGCAAGATAACTAAATACTGTTGGGGTTAAATATACACTGGGGTTCTGATCACTACCATGCAAACTACACATATCTTGTGGTGGTATAGAGTGTCAATACAATAATATAAGGGACAAGATATTTATGACGCTATACTAACCATTTTCAAACACAAATGCCCCTCTTCCTTTAGGTCATCTTGCAATGTATCAGTTTTGCAAATACTGTGGTCCTCATGTATGAAAACTGTCCAGGTCTAGGACTTTCTTTGTTGATCATAGCAACCAATCAGAGCTCTCCTTTTATTTCATATAGTGCTCTGAAAAAATGAAAGGAGGGCTCTGATTGGTTGCTATGGGCAACAAAAAAAGTCTTAGACCTAGACAGTGTTCATACGTATCCCCCAATGTATGAGTTTTGCCTGAACTGTTCAGTCAGGAAGAAGTCAGACTTCCAAAACCTTGTTCACTAGTAAGCATATAGGAACCACTAGATGAATATATATACACAGTGGGTGAAATAGGTATTGAACACATCGCCAAATATATTTCTAAAGGTGCTATTGACATGCAGTTCTCACCAGATGTCCGTAACAACCCATCCAATCCACAGAGAAATAAATGAACTCATAGATGTCCATAATTAAGTTATGTGTAATAATGAGAAATGACACAAGGAAAAAGTATTGACTCATGAAGAAAGAGAGGAGCAAAAAGCCATGGAAATTCTCAACAGACACCACTGAAAATATATCAGTTCATACAAAGCAATTCCCTCACCTATGAAAAACAAAATCACTGGTTCAACACTGATGCCTATAAGAAGGTGGTCCCATTACCAAGGAGGCACACACAAGAAACATCTAATGATGGGTAATCCCAGTGAGCTGTCTCAAAACCTTCACAATCTTATTGCTGCAAAACATACTAATGGCATTGGTTACAGAAGAGTTTCTAAACTATTGAAGGTACCAGTGAGCACTGTTAGGGCCATAATCAGGAAGTGGAAAGAATATCATTTTACCACAGACCAGTCAAGATTTCAGACAGAGGAGTGAAAAGAATTACCAGAAGAGTTGTCCAGGAGGTAAGGACTACCTGTGGAAAGCGTTGTATGCATGTGAAATAATCATTTCTTGGATCTTTCTAGGTTGCGGAATGGTGAAGCATGTTTGCAGTGATGCCCAACCCTGCAGGATTCTTGTTCTTCAGGTAATGTCCGACTTGTAAAACTGAGCTATGGAATTAAACAAGCGATAGCACGGAACAAGTCGACTTACAGGTGTGAGAACCGCTGAAAACGATGCGCACTTGGAGGCTTGTGTTCAGAATGTCCCATGTACGTAAACAGATACTTGAGGGCGGATTTCTTTCGTCGTCACTGGCTCATCAGTTCAAACAATGTCAGGTTCGATAGTGCAAGACGTTGAACGGTTCAGGAATGCAGACCCGTAAACCATGTTGTGTCTTTCAGTGGTTCGGTGCAAACAGATCTGGTTGGCGTGGGTTCCGCTTGGATTAAAATGATGCATTGGATACATAGTGCCACTGTTTTGGGACTAGGGATCTCCTGATCCTCACACTCTGTTTGCTGACATACTGACATAAAAGCGTCGTGTTTCGTTACAGATGTATTCCTAGGTACCACCTTGCTGTCCTGAGTAGAACTCAACTTCCTTGAGTTTTCCAGTTCAGTCTGTTTGCTATGAGTTCAGCCAACTCCACATGCAAGCACAGCAGCACAGAGTTCCTATCTGGGAATTGTGTTAGTTCACGGAGTGGCGCCAATTTTGTCTGGCTCTCAACAAATCCTATATACATTGGTCTTTGAACATCTATAGTTATTAGATATGCCAACAGCTGCAATCACACACTTGACTTTGACTAGAGGCATCACAGAAGAGTACAAAGTCTTTGCATTTACATGAAATCTGTAGATGGGCACGGAAGCATACGGTCATGGTCACATGAGAGGCTGGACAAAGCTTCCAAGAGACTTTCTATTCCAAGTTGCCCACAAGTCTCTTTTGTCCGTTGGGAGTGGGTCGTCCCAGTCAGCAGTGCTTGGTGAAGTATATTAACATACCATTTACCTTGGAATAGTGGACAGGAATCTACGACTCCCAAGGATCGTATAAACTGTTTATGGCAGACAGGACACCTCTGCGTGTGAAGGGCTTTTCTTCCTTGTATGACTGGAAGGTGAAAGCATCATGCCCTTTAGAAGCCCCCAGAGTCAACCAACGCTCCTTTGCGATAGTGAAGGGAGTCACAGCCTAGAATCCAAGTCTTTTAGGTCTGCTGAGTGTGGTCTTGAGCGAGGGAAAGGCCTCCATAATTCTCGGACTGCCTTGAAGCACTTTTCTCTTGCACACCTCAAATTGGATAGAGCAAGCATTTCTTGAGCCCTTTGGAGAAGACTGATTGTTTTGCCCATCGTTAGGGGTGTGGATTTCAACAGTCATCAACAAAGAAGTCCTTTTCCACGAGGAATCCTATCATCCGAGCCCGTACTTTTGCATATGCTTCAACCCTCTCTCGGCTGAATGTTCCTGAGACCATAGATGGCGACTGCTGGGGAAGGACCTGTTTCCAAAGACGTGCACTCTTCATCCGTATACTCACCTATGAAGTCTTAACAGGGGACATGTTGCCACGGTTACCAGAAGAACCTCAAGAAGTTTCTGTGGGGGGTTCTTCTTTACGAGAAAGCAGTGGAACATCTGTTGTATATCAGCCATCTAAATTGCCACAGCATCTCTGCACGGAAAACGTAGAAGCACTCCTAGAATTCTGTATGTTGAGGTCGGGGGCCTGACAGTAGGACATCATTGAGTGAAGACACCTTCGCACCTTGCACTTGAGTCAAATACACTCTAAATCAGACCTGGTTCTTTTGGATGATATACAGCCAAATATGGGTAGGTACCAACACACACTTCAAACGTCTAGAAGCGCTGGTTGCAAATCTCCTGCAATGATGGTGTCGGAATATCTTCGTCCATGAAAGGCGACAGAAAATGTTGTCTTGTCTCTAGTGACTTCTGGAGTTTCTGTCCTGAAGAGAACAAATCGACAATAAACCTTTTCTACTCTGTTGTTGGTTAAGCGTGGTCTCTGCGACGGGTTTTAAAGGCGAAAGGTCTAATCCAACTTTTTGACTCATCCGTTTACTTTCTCGATCCATTTTGTTCCCAAGAACAGCCTGTCTTCTATGGACAAAAGCAACATCGCTACCTGTTGTCTTCGTTTGTTCTGTGGAAAACTGTGCACCCTATGTGGGTCTTGCTCACTGTCCACAAACAAGCGTGGTCTTCACATGAAGGGTCTGTGAAACGGCAAGTGTAAGGGAAACTCTGTTGTGGAACTTCCTTTATACCACGGAACTACTTGACAAAGCTTTGGAAGAGAAGGAAGGACGTCCATTTTTCAAAAAGTGTGACTAGTGAGCATAACTGTTGACATATTGAGGTCGGCTTTGTGGTGCTTCCTCCTATACAGGACATGCTCCGTATGATGTTCCCATCCTAAGGTCTATCGTCCTCTGTTCGTATGGAGACAATTTGCCTGCGAAGGACCCATTAACTGCGCTCATAGCTTATGCGGACCTCGTATATATCTCTCCCAAGGAGTACAATACAATTCGTGCCTCTGGGTCTAGCTCAGGTATGAGGTGAGCTACCACAACGCTTCAAATGGGGTGAAATTCAGCTAACATCCGGTGTAGCGTATCTCTGACCTGCTTTGTCGGGAATCTATTGCGCACTCCCAGTATGGTTGGCAAGCCAAACAGTTTTGGCCATCCATGGACTCAAATTTGATACCCGGACTTGCTATCCTCCCCACCGCTCGACAGTACTGCAACATGTCCTTAAGGAGTAGAAGGAGACAGCTGGGCCGTTTGATGCCAAGGAGTCAAAGAAGGTGGACTTACTCGAGACCTGTTGCTCTATCGATCTGAAATTGCATATATCTTGATATTTGCCTTTTCTCTGTTGCCTGCTAGTGTAGACCCTGACAGGGCCACAGATTTTAGAACCACAGACTTTCCTCCTACAAGTCCCCTTGCCTATCTCCGTACTCCGAGATGTGACTACCTGGGTGTCTTCTACGTCGGTGTCCTGTCTGCTTTCTAACACACTCTTCAATCAGCTGGATGGTAACTTGTGAGGGTGGTCCAGGGTGTAAGAGCTGTGTTAGTGTCTGGGTGCTGCCACTACTCTCAGTCATTTCACACTGGCCTCGAGTTCCAGGCGAAGTGCGAATGTTGTTGTGCAGCAACCTAGAAGCAGATGTGTTCTCACACTGAGGAAACTCTTGCGGATCCTCATAGAGGCTTCTCCCTGAAGGCTCTGCATTTTAGTAAAGGATGTGGTTTCTTGTGTAGGGGACAATGCTTGCTGAGGTCCATCAAGGCCTGTATATCCACTTTTGGGGCGGAACTTAGAGGCCCTGTATGGAAAATCTGACAGGAAGTAACATTAGTTATTTTTGTGGACTGCCAACTGTGTTTTATGAGGTTTGACAACAGGGCATAGTTACATGACATAGCAAAAATCAAAACGTGGGTCATTCTGATACTCTCCGTCAAGTTAACAAAATCTACAAACACTTTGACAAGAGAGTAAATGGTACATTATGAGTCTGTTTATAACGAGAACCGTGGCATAATCCCATTTCTCCTCGCAAGTTATAAGGAAAGCTTTGTTACAATTGGGATTAAACACCCCTTGGCAGTGCATAGGAACATAACCCTAGGTAGATCACCTTCTTGCCATGAGCAACCAGTACCTCATTAACAATATCCTCATCAGCACTCTGAGCTTCTGGTAGCCCCTTGTTTTGCTCTACTGCTGGAAAGTTATAGAGTCTCTTATAAAAGCATCGTCTACACCGCTTCTTATGGACCCATAGCATTCATCAAGTCACTCCCACCACCATCCTTAGCCTGTGGACAGGTGTAGTATATGTTACAATGTCTCCTGAGTCATTTAGCGTGCTCAGCAGACTCCTTCCAAGCCACTTTGCACCAGGAGTCCTAAATTCCTCGCTTACAGGAAAGGTTCTAAACCTCTGATGATCATTCCTGACAGGAGTACGCCATGCTCGGTAACTCCCACAGGACGATCATTGAACTTACAAGTCCCTTTTGTAACCCAGCTCCCGTTCGCAAGGAATTAGCAAGTTCATGGAGGCCTGGTTACTATGTCTAATATGAGCTGGAGTGGCCATTGTCTCAAGGTGTGTGGTCAAGGTGTATCATCATACCTTTTTAGTGGCTTCTTTCTTCTGGCTTGGATAGTCATGTTATAATACCGTTCTACGAAGCAAAGGGGTGGACCCTTTTAATGGGGGCGAAGGTCTTTATCTTTCTGTTCAGCAGAATGGCGGAATTGTAGTTTTGTCGCTTTGTACACAACACTACCGTCCTGCGCTTGATGTACTGTGGTTCCAGGTATGGATCTCTGGTAATCTGTGTAGGCTGGTTTGATGAAGTTTGACATGAATGGTTGTCATCTGTTCTGGAATGCTGGTGGACATATTCTGAGAAAACGCGCCTGTCTGTGTCCTGACGCTCTAGGTCTGGCCCAAGGACGCTGCTTGCGTTTCTCAGATGCGGAGGAATCCACATCTTCAGGAACTCTGCTTTGGCCATTGCCAAAGCTGCTAGTTTTCTGTTGGTCCTGCGGCAAGTCTTTCCAGAGTTCACTTCTACGCATGCCACCTTCTGTTTGCTTTTAAAATTGCATTTCTTCGCGCTGCAAAGGATGATTTTACTTTATGCGGCTTCGGCTTCATCACGATGCGAGAGCCTCCTATACCTTGATTGAAGTCTTGCTAGAAGCGGCTTTTGCATAGGACCAGTGTCCCTTGAGTGAACGAATGCTTCAGGATAAGCAGACATTCGTGATCTGGTTGCGGACTGCAAAACTGCATAGGAGCGATATCAGCCGTAAGTCCTGGATTGCGTCTGCACAAGCTGGGGATGCTCACTCGTCCCTTGCGACAATATGGCAGCCGCTAAATAGTCTTGCGTATACCATGTGAGTGAATGGCGGCTCCGAGTTATAGTCGATCCAGCTATCGCTTGTGACTAGCACTGTTTTAACTGTTCTGATCTTCTTACACGTATTGTCACTGTGTGTATTCCGACATCCAGCTAAACACTTCTCACTTACATGTTTCCAATAAATCCAGTCTTTGTTTATCTGAACTTTTAACTCTTTTTATATAGTATAACAGCTTGAACGTGGAGTGAATGGATAAGGCATTGGAGTTGAATAGGGAAATTATGGGCGTAAAACTACAAACAATAGCAGAAAACACAGATGTCAGTGATCACACATGAAACAAACACAACATGATAATGACATTTATAGACACCGACTTAGTACAGGAGCACATGGCACAGAAACATGCTGCCATAAACAAGTGGCCACACTAGGATAACAATACATGAGGTACCCGGATAATAACTTCTTTCTAACTATAACAGTTTTTTATAATACACTAACATCACAGCATACTGATCAAACACTTACCCTATGCTAAGTCGGATGATATGGATAAAGATGTGTGCACAGGAGAGCAGTGGAAGTGTGACTGAACTCGTCCAGAATTCGCTCTGAAAGGCCTTCACTTCTTCCCAGCATGCACTTCACCTGTGACAACAATCTCCCAGAAATTCTCTGCAGTCTTAAGGTGGATCTGTAACACTTATATAAAGCACTGTCACCTTTTGGCCAGCAATGCACTATTACAACAAGTATTGTCATACGTGGCTATCTGTCAATATTCTTTCAGGCCTTGCTATAGACAGAACAACTCAGTATTAAGTAGAACCCACCCTTTTTGAGTTTAGTACAGCCATGTTTTTCTTGGGAATGAGCAACAATTTTTCCACCTAATTTGGGGATCCTCTGCCAGTCTTTTCAGCCACCACCATTTTTCCCACTGTTGGGTTTTGAAAAGGGGGCAGAAGAAAGCATCCCCTGTTTTTCTCCACAAAAACCCGTTTAGAATTAACAAAAAAATTTCAATCTTCGCCTCATCAGACCAAGAATCATATTCTCTTAGCCCTGGGAGATTTTCATGTTTTTTTTTTGCAAACTGTTTTGGGGGTTTTCAAAATGTCTTGCACTGGGGAGGGGTTTTCTGTTGGAACTTTTGTGCCTAAAGCCCGACTGGTGGGGGGCTGCGTGTTTTTTTTGCCCTTGGGGGGAACAGAACTTTCCCCCCATCCCTCAATGAAATTTTCCGGGAGCTCAGCCACGGAATCGGGGGGTTCTTTTTTACCTCTCTCCCCAAAGCCTCTTCTCAAACGTTTTGCTTATTTTTGGCGGGAGGGCCCGGGTCGGGGAAGATTTTGGGGTCGTCCCAAACTTTTTCCTTTTTAAGGGAAAATGGAGGCCACTGGGCTCTTAGGAATTTTTGAGTGCTGCAGAGCTTCTTTTGAAACCCTTTGGGGCCAATCTTTCCTTCCCAAAAAAACCCTACTGAAAAAATTTTGAGCCCTCTTTTTTTCACATATCATAAACAGAACATTTTTAAAGCTGCCCACACTTCAACGGGCCCTAAAAATCGGGCAGTTTTACCCCTATCTTTACCTCCAATAGGGGCCAATAAACCTCTCACGGGTTTCACCGACCTCCTTTAAATTCAGAGAGAAAAAATAAAAAACCCCCAAACCTGAAAAAGCTCCCCTTTCTTATAAACAGCCTGTGAGAGTGGGCGGGGAAAAAAAAACCCAAAATGGAAGCCCCCCTTCCCTTTCCAAAAGGGTTTAAAAAATCAATGTACCCCAAGAAATAACGTTTTGTTTCTGCACACAAAAACATTTCTGAAAAAACGAAATTCAAACCTGGTGCCACGGGCAGGGCGGGGCACAAAATGAAATTTAAACATTACACAACAGACCGCCACCAGCGGAAATTTCTGCAAAAAGGGCAATACACTACGTCAAAACCCAAAAGAAGCATTTTATGTTTTCTATCATACAAAAAAAAACTTTGAGACTCTCGTTCACATATCAAGGTTCAAAAAATTTTTTAACCTCCCCACGACTTAAACGTGGTCCAAATCGGGCAGCCCCTACCCTACCCTTACCTCTCAATAGAGCCAATCAGGCCTCTCACTGGGCCCACCGACCTCCATTTTTCAGAGAAAAAAAAAAAAAACACCCAACCTGCAAAGCGGGCCCTTTCTTATGACAGCCTGTAAAAGGGGGCCCCGGGGACAGAAACCCAAAAGGAAAAGCCCCCCTTCCTTCCATATGGGTTTTTAAAATCAATGTAAAACCAAAAATAACGATGTTTCTGCACACAAAAACATTTCTGAAAAAACTTAGCAAACCGGGGTGCCACTGCAGGTTTGGGGCAAAAAAGTAATTATACATGTACCACACAGCCCCCACCAGCGGCTCTCTTCTGAAAAAAGGGCAATTCACTACGTGGAAATCCCTAAAGAAGCTTTTATGCTTTCTATCATACATGAAAAAATTTTTTAGACTCTGGGTTCCCACATACCCATAAACCGGAACATTTTTTAAGCTGCCCACGACTTCAACGGGGTTTTCCAAATGGGGCAGTCCTACCTATCTTTACCTCTAAATAGACCCAATCATCCCCTTTTCGGGGGTTTCACCGACCTCCATTTTTCAGAGAGAAAAAATAAAAAAAAAACCCAACCTGCAAAGCGCCCTTCTTATGACACCTGTGAGGGGTGGGCGGGGACAAAACCCCAAAAAGGAAGCCCCCCTTTTTCCTTTTCCCATATGGTTAAAACCCAAATGTACACCAAGTATAACGTATTTTTTTTGCACACAAAAACTTTTCGAAAAAACGTTTTTCCCCCAAAAACCCCGGGGGTTCCACGGCAGGGCTGCGGCACACATGTAATTTAAAAAAGTACACACACAGACCGCCCCCCCAAGCGCCATTTCTGAAAAAAAGGGAAAATACACTACGTCAAAATCCCTAAAGACGAAATTTATGCAATCTATCATACATAAAAAAAAACTTTTGAACTCTCTTTTAAAACATATCATATCAAAAAATGTTAAGCTCCCCACACTTCAACGTTCTCAAATGGGGAAATTTCCTATCCTTTTTCTTTACCTCCCCAAAGGGGCCAAATTTAAACCTCTCAGGGGGTCCCCCGGGACCTCCATTTTTCAGAGAGAAAAAATAAAAAACACCCAACCGAAAAAGCTCCCCCTTCTTAGGACAGCCTGTGAAAAGTGGGGGGGAAACAAAACCCCAAAAATTGGAAGCACCCCTTCCTTTCCATATGGGTTTTAAAAAATAAATGTACACCAAGTATAACGAAATTTTTTCTGCCAAAAAAAACTTTTTCTAAAAAAACGATGAAAAACCTGGGTGCCACTGGCAGGCGGGCGGCACACATGTAATTAAACATGTACCACACAGACCGCCACCAGGCGGAAATTTTCTAAAAAAAGGGCAATACACTACGTCGAAATCCCTAAAAAAGCATTTATGCTCCCCCTAAATACTTTAAAAAACTTTGAGACCCGTTCACATACCCATGATCAGAACATGTTTAAGCTCCCACGATTTCAACGTGGTCTCCAATCGGGCATAAAAACCAATCTTTACCTCTAAATAGAGCCAATCAGGCCCCCCTCCCCGGGGGCCCCGGGGGGGGCCCCCATTAAAAGGGGGGGGGGGGAAAAAATAAAAAAAAGGGGGGGGAAAAGTGGTTTAAAAATAAGTTGGAAAATTAAAGAAAAAAAATGGGGGGATTTTTTTTTTGGTTAAAAATTAATGAAATTTTTTTTAAGGTAAATTGTTTTTTTGAAAGAAAATTTTTGAAAAAAACGTATCCCAAACCCGGGGTCCCAATTTGGCAGGGCGGGGCAAAAATTTAAATTTAAACATGAAACAACACAAAACCGCCACCAGCGCACATTTCTGCAAAAAGGGCAATACACTAGGGCGAAACCCCCTAAAAAGCTTTTTATCCCATCTATCATACAAAAAAAAAATTTTGAGATTTCCTGGGTTTCACAAAACAAAAATCAAACATTTTTAAAGCGGGGCCCACACTTCAACGGGGGTCTAAACCCGGGCAGTCCTATCCAAATCTTTACCTCTAAATAAGGCCAATCAGGCCTCTAAACGGGGGGTCACCGACCCCATTATTCAGAGAGAAAAAAAAAAAAAACCACCCAAACCCTTTGCAAAGCGCCCTTCTTTTTGAAAGCCTGTGAGAGTGGGCGGGACAAAAAACCCAAAATGGAAGCACCCCTTCCTTTCCATATATTTTTAAAATCAAGGGAACCCCAAAAAGTATAACGTATTTTTTCCTGCACACAAAAACTTTTCGAAAAAACAATCCCAAACCTGGGGTGCCACTGGCAGGGCTGCGGCCACAGGGAATTTAATACATGTAACACACAAAACCGCCCCCCAGCGGCACATTTCTGAAAAAGGGGGGCAATACACTACGTCAAAAACCCCCTAAAGAAGAAATTTATCCCTATCTATCATAAAAGAAAAAACTTTGAGACCTCGGTTTTCACAAACAAAAATTCAAACATTTTTAAAAAGCTGCCCACGACTTCAACGGGGGTTCTCAAATCGGGCATTCCTACCCTATCTTAAACCTCTAAATAGACCCAAATCGGGGGCCCTACGGGGTCCACCGACCTCCATTATTCAGAAGAAAAAATAAAAAAACCCAACCGCAAAGCTCCCCTTTTTAATGACAGCCTGTAGAGGGGGCGGGACGGGGAAACCCAAAAGGGAAAAGCACCCCTTCCTTTCCATATAGGAAAAAATTTCAATTAAACCAAGTGATAACCGTATTTTTTCGCCACAAAAACTTTTTCGAAAAAACTTATGCAAACCTGGTTTGCCACTGGCAGGGCTGCGGCACACTTTGTTTTTATACATGTCCACACCCCAGACCGCCACCACGGAAACATTTCAGCAAAAAGGGCAATAAAACTACTTGGGAAATCCCTAAAGAAGAAATTTATGCTACCCTAAAAAACCTAGTGTATTCCCCTTTTTTGGGGCAGAAATTTTCCGCGGGTTTGCGTCTGTGTGGTACATGTAAAAATTACATTTTGTGCCGCGGGCCCTCCCAGTGGCCCCCCCAGGTTTCATACTTTTTTTTCAAAAAAGTTTTTGTGTCAGAAACAACGTTAAAACTTGGGTAAAATTGAAAAAAACCCTATAGGAAAGGAAGGGGGGGTTTCCTTTTTGGGTTTCTGTCCCCCCACCCACAGGTTTGCCCATAAGAAGGGCAGTTTTGGGCGGGTTTGGGTTTTTTTTTTTTTTTTTCCCCTCTCTGAAAAGGGACCCGGGACCCAGTGAGGGGCCCCTGATTGGCCCCTAAATGAGAGGAAAGATAGGATAGGGCGCCCATTTGAGACCACGTTGAAGTCGGGGGGGCACTTAAACATGTTCGATTTATGAATGTAACCGAGAGTCTCAAAGTTTTTTTATGTATATAGAAAGCATAAATGCCCCTTCCTTTAAGGGGTTTCGACTTTGTGTATTGCCCTTTTTGCAAAATGTGGGCCCCTGGGGGCGGTCTGTGTGGGGAAAATGTATAATTTTTATGTGTGCCGGCGGGCCCGCCAGTGGCACCCAGGGTTTTCAAACGTTTTTTTCAGAAAAGTTTTTTTGTTCAGAAACATACGTTATACTTGGTGTAAAATTGAAATTTTTAAAACCCAAATTTTTAAAAAGGAAGGGGGGCTTCCCTTTTGGGTTTCCCTTTCCCCGCCCACCCTCACAGGCTGTCCCTAAGAAGGCAGCTTTTTCGGGGTTGGGTTTTTTTATTTTTTTTTCTCTGAATAATGGGGGGTCGGTGACCCCTGAAGGGGCCCGATTGGGGCCCCTATTGAGAGTAAAAAAGGAAGGACTGCCCGATTTTAGACCACGTTGAAAATCGGGGCACTTAAACATTTTCCTTATCAGATATGTTAACCGAGAGCCCCAAAGTTTTTCATGTATGATAATAGCAAAAATGCTTCTTTTTGGGGTTTCGACGTAATTTTTTGCCCCCCCCCCAAAAATTTTCCCTTTTTTACCCCCCCCCCCCAAGCTCTTTCCGGGAAATTCCCCTTTTGAAAACATGTGCTCTTAAAACGCTCCCGTTTAGCTGTGAGGTCCCCCATATAACAGGGTTTTGTCCTTTCCTAATCAAGTCCAATCAGTTTTAAAAATTTAAAAAAATCTGGGGCTCCAATGAAGGGGTTTAAACCATCTCAAGGGAACAAAAGGGGCAGCATGTAGTTAAATAAAATGTCACAGCAAAGGGTTTTTGAATTTCTTTTGACCTTTTATATAGAAGAAAAAACCCCATACCCGTTTTTCAGGATGAGCAAAATGTAATTTTTCTCAAGTGCTCACAGTGAATTTTACATAAAATTTGTTATCATCTCTCCCTGTAAAATTTAGTAGGTAGAAAAATCAAAATAGAAAGTAAACCAAAACAAGTATAGGAGGCATGAAAAAGTCCAATTTTACAGTAGCTGGAGGGTTGGGGCCCCCAAAAAAAAATTTTCCCTTTGGGGGGCCCAGGGAAAAATTTAACTTTTTGGGGCCCAAAAAGCAACTGGGACCAGGTGTTTCCCAGGTACCCCCAGTCCAACAATGGGGGTATGTACAATTTTTCTTCCCTCCCCAAAGGGTGTGGATAAAAGTTTACAGGCAGGGTTACTCTTTTTCCCGCAAGCACTTGACAAAGGGGTCGATGTCCCGTAAAACAACTTTAAATTTCATAGGATAGTGTAAAAAAGGGGGAAAAATACAAAACATAATTAACTATGAATTAAAAGCCCTTCAACATGAAATATACACAAGCCCAAACCAAAACATATTTACAGGTGCAATAAGATACAATACAGGATAGGGGGTGTACAGACAATACAAAGTGATGGGAAAAGGAAACCTGTGGTATCCTGTCCCCAGAAAAAATTAGTCTTTAAATATAACAACGGGTTTTACAAAGTTAGTTCTGAATGGCAGTTTTTTCCTTACCAGCGATGCTAACTGAAGGTTTTTATGGGAGGGGGATGGTGGGAAAATGTCTTCCCCTTACATGCGCCTAGAGATAATGGCTGCAGATAAAGACTTGATGATGTTAGCAGGGGGTCATGTGGTATAGCTCAGGCAGCCTTTATGGGATAATGTGCTAACTAGAAGTGTGCCCAAACTGCCACTAGATGGAGCTGTCACAACTAAACAGTAATACATAAGAAAGATTGCCTGTAGTCTTTATATATATATATATATATATATATATATATATATATATATATATATATATATATATATATATATAGATATAATAGAGACGTCCAAAATGGAGCTGGATCCGGCGCTCCGAGATGCAAGGAACTGCGATCTCTCACTAGCTTTAGTAGAAACAAACTCACTTTTATTGTCTAAAAGTGTAACAGACTCTTGCTGACACACAATTAAAACAAATAGATTTAAAAGCTCAACGCGTTTCTTGCAGTATACCCGCACTTCCTCAGGAGCATAACCACATTGCATTTAGAAACAGTTTATATAAGACATAGGAATACTCGATGGGCGGTTCTCTAAACATCATAAGCTATACACGAAGCCCGTTAGATTCATGTGTTCTAGTTCAATAGTAAGAAAGGCTCTGAATGGATGGGGAGTTAGTCATTCACTATTCGTATAATAGCACATGGCTCAGAGTGGTAGAAAAGGATAATGAGAGCAGTCAAACACATGGTACCATTCGAAATCTGGGTCCTAGTGTCGGTGTTCTCCGAGGTATAAATAGATGCTTATATAAAATGATAAATATATGAAACGATATGTTTGCATCCAACTCCAAATCAGAACGATATTGATATGTCTAATACTATCCAGATTAAAACCAAGTCCAACTTTTACCCTATACAATCCCAGGGTACGTTTATTAAAACATTTCAAGAAATTGCTGGCAGAGATCTAACCAGAATACGACCCACTATAAAAAAAATCTAATCTAAATAAAGAACAATAGCGAGCATTAAAAGAATTACAGAAAAACAAGCATATTATAATTCGTCCTGCCGATAAGGGAGGCGGGACTGTGATTTTGGATATAGAACATTACCAGAGAGAGACCATAAATATTTTAGGAGATCAATCCTACTATACAAGGTGTGACTATGACCCATTCCCAAAACTAAAGGAAGATGTGGCTAAATTTGTAGAGAAAGCATTTACAGAAAATGTCATTAATAAAAAAGAAAAAAAGTTTATCCTTATACCTGAACCGAATAGGCCATTTTTTTATTTTTTACCTAAAGTCCATAAGGACCTAATTAATCCACCCGGCCGACCAATTATATCTGGAATAAATGCAACTGCAAGCCAACTATCACACTATATAGACATTCACCTGCAACCACATGTAGTAAAACTGGATAGTTATTTACAGGATTCCGGACACTTAATTGAGTTATTACAGAATATTTCACTTGAATCACACTATCTACTAACACGGCAGACTTTTCTGCCCTAAAAGTCAAACATCTCACTCCAAAAGGTTGCAGTGCATACAAAAGATTCCTGGAAACCGACAAATCTATGCCCATGTTAAAAAAAGATTCCTTTTAGAAGGTCTGAATATAATCTAACCAATAATTATTTCACTTACATGGCAAAATATTTTAAACAAACATAGGGTAGTGGCTATGGGCACAAGAGTCGCACCTACTTTAGCCCATCTATACATTGGGAGTTTTGACAGCAATACATTATATGACACATTGAATTTTCCTAGACAAACTCCTGTATAAACGCTGACATAGACGAGCTGGTGTTTATATGGTCCGGCTACAGAAGAAATCGTCTGTACATTCATTAACATCTTACAACAACAATTGGGGATCAATTTGTGGCGAATATTAGTAAACCAGAGATTGAATTTTTTTCTTACCTGCGACATTACTATCCATCACAATAAATTACTTAAATAGTAGACCTTTCTCAAAAGAGTAAGATAACACCACATATATAGAATTTTCTAAGTTCCACTATAAACCTTGGTTGGTAAAACGTCCTTATGGACAATTTAAACGGATAAAAAGAACTATTCATAAGATTCGGAACTATAGATTACAAACTCAATTTCTTAAAAGAACGTCTTATTGAAAAAAACAACACCAAAAAGCTACTTAGTGATGCTATCAGAAGACAAATACTTTAACCACAATCTGATATGATTACAAGAAAAAACAACCTAAATAATCCTATATCTAAAGAATTTATGAACAAAATACCATTTTTCCAATATCACTAAGTACAATTCATCTCTGCCCAAATTAGGACGATTCTTAAAACATTAGCAGTAATCCTAAATGAAATCCATATCTAGTCCTACTAATACCTAAGAATGAGAATCTGATTTTCCAAAGACCACCCAATATTAACCTAGAAGGACCCGGCGTTTTTTTTGTTGACCTTCGTTATTTTCCCCTCCTCTCCTTCGAAAGCCTAACTTCTTTCTTTTCCACCTATAAGACACATGAGGGCTTTATTTTGCGGGATAAGATTTACTTTCTAATGGTGGTTAATCCCCACTATACTATACGAATATACTGGGAAACCGCAAAAAAATTCTAAGTGGGACAATTGTGAAAAAAAAAGTATTTTCGCCATGTTGCGGGTATTTGCTTTTACGCCTTCAATCTTCGTAATATAATGTGTTATCTGTATTCTTCAGGTTGTTTACGCAATCCGGCAATACCAAACATGTAAGGTTTCCGATATGTTTTGGTACCAGTAACAAAAATCCAAACAATTTTCTATTTTGAAATTTGCGCCACAGGCGCCATTTAGAGCTACGCAAATAACCTTTTTGTACGAAACACCTACGTATGTCAGTGAGGGGGCATTTTTTTGCGGGTCTGAATTTTATTGTGTACTTTTTATCCTAGCAGTTTGGAATGCATGCAGACTTTTTTGATCATTTTTATTCCATTTATTTGAGTGACTAAAATACCAAAAAACGCAATTTGGCGTTTTTTTTGGGGAATTTTTTTTCCTTCTATGGGTTCAACGTACGGGATAAATTATGTTAAATTTTTTATAGATCGGACTTTTTTCGGACCGGCCGATACCAAATAAGTGTAACTTTTTATTAATTTTTAAAAATATTTATTTGGTAAAATGGAAAGGGGTGATTTGAACTTTAATACTTTTTTTTTGTACTTTAAAACTTTATTTTTATTTTTTTATTTACGTGTAACATTGAGGCCACCTGTGGGTACTTGACCACTAGGTGGCGCGATTAGTTATTACAACCTAATGCATTGCATAGGCAATGCATTATGGTGAACAAAGATGGCGTTCCCACTTCCTGACTGCGGACGGAATGGGGCAAAACCGGCCAGGGTAAGTGAACGGAGCCTTCCCAAGGCTCCCCACCACAATGCACGGTGATCGGAAAAAAAATCGGACAGCATAGCTGCGCTTATGCCGATCACGCGCACCTGATCGGTTTTGGCGCGGCACCGATCCGCGTTAATTCAGAGCTGGCGGCCATCTTTGCCGCGGCGCCTGATGGGTAAAACAGCGCCACGTGCGGAGCACCCGCCGCGCTGTTACTACTGCCGGTGTTAGCGGCGATATGCCGCTAACACCCGGCGGCTGGTGCGGGGGGTCGCGGAGCGATCCCCCTGCAAAACCCCTTAGCGGCCCTGGGACGTACTGATACGCCCAAGGTCGTTAAGGGGTTAAGGGAATGATAGCCCCGAGTAGGAATAAGAACTTGTCTGCAAATAATATTTCTATCCCATCTGTAGGAGGCAGTTTCCCCTGCAATACTCCCAGATGTAAATGTTGTGGGATGATTAGAACTACTAATACCATTACTTCAATGGTGACCAAAAAATATATTCTTTAAAATATTCTTTAACGCCCTTAAGCAGAAGTGGGGGGGGGGGGGGGGGGGGGGGGGGTATTTTTTTTTTTTTTTTTTTCGGGTTTGTTTTTTTTTTTTTTGTTTTTTTTTTTTTTTTTTTTTTTTTTTTTTTTTTTTTTTTTTTTTTTTTATTTCTATTTTTTTTTTTTTTTTTTTTTTTCTGAAAAGTATTTAATGAACCAGAACATTTTTTTAGTTTTTGCCTCCTTGCTTTCAACAGTTGTACCTTTAGTTTTTTTTCAGAGACACAGTTTGGATAAGCCCTCGTTTTAATTCGAGACAAGTTGTACATTAATGGGGAATAGTTAAGTTCACTTATAAATAATTCAGTATTTTTTTTTTTTACTCCATTCCCATTTCACACAATAACTAGTTATATTAATTCTACAGGTTATTACGGTCGTGTTGATTACCAATATGTGAGGTTTTTTGTCGTGTAATTTATGCACAATTTATTTTTTATTAAATATTATTTTATTTTATATTTATTTTTTTCACTTTTTTTTAGTTTTTTGATGTTGTTTTTTTTATTTTTTTTTTTTTAACTCCCATGAAGGGAGAACTGTTTAACAATTTTTTTATTTTATTTTTTTACATAAAGTAATGTATTAGCATATTCATATAGCAAACATTCTAATCTGTTCATCTGACACAGGCAGTGGTTCAAGACAGCAACACAGGCTGTCCTAAATCACTGGCTTGTTTAACACAGACAGGCCTGGGCCACTGTAGGTCCCCAGAGCTGACGTGCTGCCGTTCCCTGATCTCTGTGTCGGGTGAGCTGGTGGATCCAAACACCCGACAAGCAGGGGAACCCTTTGTAACGCACTGCCGCAATCAAAGGGTTAAAGCACGCGGTATTGCTGAGTTTCCTCATGGATCTCTGGAACGGGCCTGTGTATTACAGCCCCGATCCCAGCGCAAATGCGGCGCTTGGGCGCCGCAAACTCCGGAGACACAGCGACGTCCTAAAGACGTCGCTGCAGACGAAACACCCGCACCAGCCGACGTCTAAAGTCGCGGCTTCGTTAATGAGTAATACAGCAAGAACTTGCATAGTCATTACAGATTGAGATGTAATGATTCTATACAATATGTTTGCCAAGACCACCTGCCCCCTACATTCCGCCTTAATGGTTCACCGCGCTAGTACAAAGAAAGGAGATCTTTACATAGTGTAGCAAGGCACTGTAAGAAGTACATAACAAAGATTGTTTCAGTTTTTAATAAAATACCCATCGATACGTAATAACGACATACCTAAACGCTCCCAGTTTTACAAAAAAAAGTGAAAAGTTTATGGATCTTTACATTGTGCAAACCCCAAAAGCCAAAGGAATAAATAAGATATTTGAAGTCATTTAACATTACCATTTTTTTCCCCGGGATACATACAGCGAGAATAACTGAAGGTATTAATTAACCACCTTCGATGTATAAGTAACACCTATAGAATTATAAATACGAGAGTGAACTTTTACTTTATCCCATCAAAGATGGGTTATGGAATGAGCAAGTATGTAAATTGCAACTTAACATCATATGAGTGTTTATAAATAATCGGAATTTAGGTTGCATCATGTTATGTTGTCAATTTAACACCAATTTTTAACATATAAATATCATGGAATATGATCATTTAATTTTAAACCACGGAGAAGCACGACACTATGACCCAGATTCGAATGTACTATGTGTTTTGAACACTATCATTATCCCTTTTCAACCACTCAGAGCCATGAGCATAGATACGCAATAGTGAATGACTACCTCCCTCATAAATACAGAGCTTTCTTACAATTGAACTACATGAATCTAAACGTGCTTCGTGTATAGCTTATGATGTTTAGAGAACACGCCCATCGAGTGTTTCCTAAAGCTCTTAACTAAACTGTATCTAAAATGCAATGTGGATATGCCTCCTGAGGAAGTGCGGTATACCGCAAGAAACGCGTGCGCATTTAAATCTAATTTGTAATTAAATTGAGTATGTCGCAAGAGTCTGTTTTCACTTTTAGACAATAAAAGTGAGTTTATTTCTATCTAAAGCTAGTGAGAGATCGCTGTTCCTTGCATCTCGGACGCCGTATCAGCTCATTATTGGACATCTCTATTGTTTCTGCCAAGGTCCATCGGACTTGTGTATATATATGGATCCAGGCTGCTATCTTCAGGTCGCCGTGCCAATAGCCCTACGAAGCTTTCTTGATTGATGTGCCTCTTTGGATTGCACAACCTCATCAGTGAAGCCTTTCATCATTTTTTTTTACTTACTTACATATTTTAAACGGCATTACACTATTGTGCCGCCCTTCCTCCCTCTTTTTCATCTTTTATCTACTATATATTATATATACTAAATATATAAAATATATATATATAAATATATATAAAATATATATATATATATAATATAAATATAAAGTAAACAGTACAACCAAAAATTTGACACAACCCTCTCATTCCAACAGTTTCGGTTATTTGCATGACTAAAACAATTGTAGATTCGCACACTGAAGGCACAAAACTATGAAATAACATAATGTGGAATTCTAAACTTTACAAAATAGTGAGAAACAACCGAAAATAAGTCTTTATATTTAGTTCTCAAATTAGCCACATTTTGCTTTGATTCTCTTTCTTCAAGAGGTAGTCACCTGAAAAGGTCATCCAACAACCAATAAGGAGTTCCCCAGAGATACTTAGTACTTTGTAGGCCCTTTTTGCCCTTCACTTGCGGTCCAGCCACCCCAAACCAACTCGATTAGATTCAGGTCTGGAGACTGTGTAGGCCAGGTCATCTGACGTAAGCACACCAACACTCTCCTTCTTGATCAACTAGCCCTTACACAGTCTGATGTGTGTTTGTGGTCATTGACCATGATGAAAAAAATGAAGGTCCCAACTAAACGCAAACCGTATGGATAGCATGTCCGTCTGCAAGATTGCTGTGGTACCATGCTGATTCATTGATCCTTCATTTTGGATAATCCCCAACAAGTCCACCACAAAGCACCCACAACACCATCACACTCCTCAACCCATGCATCATGGTTGGAACCAGGCAAATAGTCCATTCGATCACACTTTTCCTGCTTCGCACAACGACACGGTGGTTGGAACGCCAAATAACTCAAAAATGCACTCATTTAGTCCAAAGCACAAGATTTCCACTGGTCTAATGTCATCCTTGTGGTGTTCAGTAGCAGCATGCCCAAACAGTCATTTCTGCTTGTTGCCTGTCCTTAGCAGTGGATCGCTAGCAGCTATTTTTTAACCCATGAAGACCTGCTTGCACACAGTCTCCTCTTAACAATGTTGTAGAGATTTGTCCTCTTCTAGAACACTGTGTGGCATTGACCTGGTCACTAATCTGAGCTGCTGTAACCTGCGATTTCTGAGCTGTAGACACGGATGAACTTATCTCTGCAGCAGAGGTGACCTCTGTCCTCCTTTTCCTGGCGGTCCTCATGTGAGCCAGTTTTCTTTGTAGCAGTTGATGGTTTTTTGCCACTGCACTTGGGACCACTTTCAAGATTCCGCAATTTTCGGATTGGACTGACCTCATTTCTAAATTAATGAGGCCACATCGTATTTCTTACTTACTGCCTTTTTCTTGCAATAATATGAAATTCTAAACAGTTCCATTTAGTAGGACTATCAGCTTGTATCCACCTGACATCTGAATTACCACAACTGATGGATCCCAAACCCTCATTTATAAGGCAAGAAATTCCACCTTAATCAACCTGACAAAGCGCACACCTGTGAAGTGAAAAGCATTCAGGTGACTGCCTCTTGAAGCTCATCAAGAGAATGCCAAGAGTGTGCAAAGCAGTAACTAAAGCAAAAGGTGGTTACTTTGAAGAACCTAGAATATAAACATATTTTCAGTTGTTTCAACACTTTATTGTAAGTATATAATTCCACATGTTTAAATTCATGGTTTTGATGCATTCAGTGTGAATCTACAATTTTTATAGTCCACGAAAATACAGAAAAACTGTTGGAAATGACAGGAGTGTGGTGGTGGCAAACTTTTGGTCCGTACTGTTACCATAATAAATATATAAATATATATATATATATATATATATATATAAATATATATATATATATATAATATATATCATAATTAGAAAAAAATATATATATATATAATATATATAGAATAAAATATAAATACTATATATATATATATATAACAAAGTGAAGACAGGCACACTCCTAAAAAAAGAAAAGAAATCTGGTGGGTGCCAGCGAAAAATTGGGGACACGAAGTTTACCAGTCATAATAATATCCAAGGAAGACCTTGCAGCACTCCTCTTTCAAAAAATCAAAAAGAAAGACTTTATTCAACATGTCCAATAGCGACGTTGGCTACATGAGCCTTCTCAAGCAAATACAAGAGAAAGTGCCAAGGTATATAAAGGGGAGGTATCCTGAATATTCAAATTACTAATTAATAGTGTACATTGTGATAAATAATACAAATCACTTCATTTAAATAAAGCAAAGTGATATAAAATATAAATAGTGGATCATATTAAGTGTAATAATAAAAAATAAATAAGTAAAAAAAATGCAATACATTAATAAGTCCTCTTAACAAATACAATAATATTAATGCATCTGTATGCTCACTTAATATACATTTCAAGAGTAGTGGGGCGGAACAAACTTTCCTCCTATCACACCAAATTATATGAATATGTATAAAATCAAAACTATAATGCTCAACATGAGATTAATCCAGAACTCAGAGTTCTGAGCACTGTAAAATGCCGCATGTCCGGAAGGAGCATATGTCACAGGCTCTGGGAAGACACTCTATCTCAATGGCGATACTCGCAGCATGCGCACTAATGATGAAAGAGACGGCGCCATTTTACTGAAGGGAAGCCAATAGTGACGATACCTAGATGCTAAAACCCACTTCGGAGCTTGCTGCAATGGCTTACCAGAAACATATAAGACACATTAATATGTGAGATGCTATCTATATTAAAAGAGCCCGCAGTAACATGTAAAACTATGGCGATATTATGGAATATTATATAAAAAGAATATTGCAAGAGCCAAGGTATACAATATACAATAAAAAGAGAAAGTGTATAGTAACACCAAAATTAACCCATATATGATGAGCAATTCAAGCGAACCGCAGTAGAGCATAAGTACCAAAACCTCAAGTATTGCAAGAAAGGGACTAACGCGCATCATGCACAACTACCTCCCTTAAAATTGGACTCCACACCTTAACAATGTATACAGGAGGCTCTATATAAATATATCTCTTTGCCAGCAAAATAAGATAGTACCTAAATCCATAAGTTTATCCCTGAGGAAAAGATGTACTACCCTCACACCCAAGTGACAAAGTAGTAACCGTGACACAGCAAACAGCGCAATTGACCGAGAAATTTTATTGAAAAAAAATAATAAAAAATGAAAAAACTAATTTTCTTAAAAAATAAAAATAAAACCAATGAATACAAAATGGAGGTGATGATTCCTATCCCCATCCACGTATCTAAAAAAAGGAGAAAAAACTAAATGAATAAAAAATAATAATAATATAAGCACATTTCACCTAAACTGAATCAGAGTAATGGGAACCTCTAAGGATAGGGCAACTAACCTAAGCCCATTCTGGGCAGATCTTAAAGTCAACATCAATCCATTGGTTCTCATCGCATTTAATGATAAATCCATTTTAGTTCTTTTTTCTTTAATGCTGTAATCTAATCACCACCTCTCCTTTAAAGGATCTACATCTCTAACACCATGGGGGCATCTAAGTTCCCATTCAG
Organism: Phyllomedusa bahiana; assembly: GCA_025379985.1. Taxonomy (NCBI): domain Eukaryota; kingdom Metazoa; phylum Chordata; class Amphibia; order Anura; family Hylidae; genus Phyllomedusa; species Phyllomedusa bahiana. Next base: position 157,505 of record JAODAL010000923.1, read on the forward strand.
TATGACCTGCCTCTGTGAAGTGTTTAGATACTGTAAATCTAAAACTTTATTTTCTGAACCGTATGGCAGATGATTTATTCAGCCTGGTCTTAAGATCACAAGTGGTTTCACCCACGTAAATAAGTTTACATGGGCACCATACATACACTATCCAAGAAGAATTACAAGTATAGTAAGAATTGATGATAAATTTATCATTAGTGCCCGGATGAAAAAAACTCTCCCCTTTATTAATAATCCGACAATTAACACAGTTTAAACACGGATATGTACCATGTTTGTGTGTACCAAGAAAAGTTTGTCTGAGTTTAGATAATCTAATTTCATTTTTAACCAACCTATCCTTTAAGTTTTGTAGATCTTCTATAAGACATTAAAGGAAATGATTGGAACCCGTATTAGATAAAACAAACTCTAATATGGCCAATGCTTCCTCCTCAAAAACGCAGATATTGATCCCACTAAGATCATATTGAAATAGAAGACAAAAGGAATTCTCTTATTTTGCACAACCCTGTCTGTCTTAGAAAGGTAGGGAAGCTCTATTTCAACTTGGACACTTCATTTTTCTGTCTCATACCAATTTCTTGGATAGCCTCTCTCCGAAACCTATACGGCCACCATAATTAATGTATTCTTCACATTTAATCAGGAACATCCACAATACATTTTTAAATCTCAACATTGGCTATATTGTAAAGAACTAATCATTTTAGCGTGTTGACTAACTATGATAACATAGCAACAGTGATTTTGTTCAGTTGGTTAACGAATAAATTCCTGTGTGACATTGTGAATCCAAATAATAACCATAGTATCCAAAAAAGAATTCTTTCCAAAGAATGTGTCATAGTGATTTTAATGTTAGAATTAATATAGAATCAGAAAAATATTAAAATCATGTAACTCATTCCTGTACATTCCATTATCATATAAAACATCAGCTATGTATCTGCCACCCACCTAGTACTTGACTGAAGTGATGGGACACATAGATGAACTCCTCCTCCAATTCAGAGACAAAAGCATTAGCATATGTGGGCGCTACGTTTGTACCCATAGCGATCCCATAACGCAATAGTAAATAAAATTTTTCACCAAATATAAAAGTAATAGCATGTAAAGAACCAAAATCAACAATAGTCATAATAAATCCTTGCTGCTAATTAGAAAAATGTGGCTTGATCAAGAAATTAAAAAGATAGCTCTTAAGCCCTTGTTTCATGATCAATGAGGTATATAAACGTCTCTATAACAAAATGAGACCAGCCAAATTGAATTCAGGAATCTCAAATTTCATTGAGTTTTTAGTAAAAATCAGAAGTATCTCTAAGGTAAGATCTAGAATTTTGTACAAATTGTGACAGAACTACTAACCAAAAATAATGGACACAATACTAAATAGAGACCCTCGGCCTGACACTATCGCCTAACCTGTGGATTGATTAAAAGAATGTGAATTTTTGGTAATTAAATACAAAACCGAGTAATTTGGATATTGAATTAATAAAAAAGTTTTTAAATCTTGGTCAATCATCTGGTCAAAAGAAAGCCTGATCTAACAATATAAGTTAATTTAGACTAAAATTAAAGTTTGGGATCATTTGAAGAATCGGTAAAACCGAAGAATTCGATAACTGGCCGCATTGCTTCAACTGTATTTGTGTTTGTATCCATGATCACTATCCGCCCCGCCCTATCGTCCTTTGTTGTTAGTGATCTCTGGATATTGGGATAATTCAGAAATGGTCCTTAATTTCACTTGATGTTAAATTTGGATGCTGTAAGGGCTGATCTTGGTGAACTCTCCCATTAAATAAATAAATCCCTTTCACTAAACTTGCATATGTCTCTATTTTGATGAACAATAGTAGGGGATAAAATCTCAAGACAAAGATAGTAATACTTCTTAAGGCGAAAACACGTAAATCAACAACTCTATAGACTGCTTATTATCATCACTATATGGAAAAATACACAGAAGATTTCAATCTCCTCAGAAATGATGAATATCTAACTCCAGATCAAACCAATTAGTTTTTTTGCTATCTGACAAAAGGACAAACCCTCTGGATAATAATTTAACTTGTAATGAAGTTAAAGCAACAGAGGAGATATTAACCACTGTTTGTATAATCTATTGAGGGGACTTGCTGTCCTTGTTGTTGTCCTTCGGAAATGAGTGTCCTTTCATTTGTTGCTCCTTTGTCCATACGTGTTTCCTGGTTCTTCCTTGTCGATTATGTCGTTTGCCTCCTCTTCACGTACGTTTGGTTCTTGATTGTACCTGTGGACTTAGTCCTAAAAAAAAATCAATTGAAGAACTATGAAGTCTATCATCTTTAGGCACTTTTTTTTTTATTCCAATTTCATTTTGAAACAACAAGATTTTTTGAAAAAATTTAAATCTGAAATAGAGGGAATAAAGACGTCGCCAAATTGCAAAGAGATCATAAAGATTACGAAAGTGGCTATGTTATGCTTGAAGAATGACAACACCTAACCATAGATCTTCTGTTTCTAGACACTCTTCAAAAAAAGTGCCTAAAGATGATAGACTTTTCTTGGTACACACAAACATGGTACATATCCATGTTTAAACTGTGTTAATTGTCGGATTATTAAAAAAGGGAGAGTATTTTTCCATCCGGGCACTAATTAAAAATTTATCATCACTTCTTAACTATACTAGTAATTCTACCTTGATATTGTTAAGTATTATTGCCCATGTCAAACTTATTTACGTGGGTGAAACCACTTGTGATCCTTAAGACCATGGCAGAATAATCATCGCCAAAAACGATCAGAAAAAACTTTTTAGATATACAATATCTTCCTAAACACAATTCACAGAGAGGCAGGTCATACTGAAGGAACTTAGATGCCTGTGTTAGACGATTTAGCTCCATAAAGGAGAGGAGGAGAATAGGATTAACCGCATTGAAGAGAAGGGGTGCAAAAGAAAAAAAAAAGAAACAAAAATGGATTTATACATAAGATGCTCTGAGACCCAATGGATAGAATGTAGACTTTAAGATCTCCCAAAAATGCTTAGGTAGTTTTTCCCTATCCTTAGAGGTTTCCATTACTCTGATTTCAGTTTATGTGAAATGTGCTATATTAATATTATTTATTATTCATTGAGTTTTTTCCTTTCTCCTTTTTTTTAGATACGTGGATGGGGATAGGAATCCATCACCTCCATTTTGTATTCATTGGTTTTTTATTTTTAATTTTTAAAGAAAATAAGTTTTTTCATTTTAATTATTTTTTTCAATAAAAATTACTCTCCGGTCAATTGCGACAGTTTGCTCGTACTTCTTCCTCCGGTTTTCTCTTTGTCCCTTGGACTTGTGAGGTAGTACATCTCTCCTCAGGATAACTTATGCGCTTTAGGTACCAAACTTAATTTAGCTGGCAAAGATATATATTTATATTGAGCCTCCAGTAAACATTGTTTAAGGGTGGAGTCACCATTTTTAAGGGAGTAGTGTGCATATTGCGCGAGTCGCATTCCTTGTCCATGATACTTTGATGGGTTTTGGAGTAATATGCTCACGCGGTTCGCTTGAATTGCTCATCATATATGGTTAATTTTGGGGTGTACTAACACTTTCTCCCTTTTTATATATATTGTAACCTTGGCTCTTGCAATAACTATTAAATATAATATTTCCATATTATCGCCATAGTTTACATGTTTACCTTGCCGCTTTTAATATAGATAGCATACTCCTTATTAAAGATGGCTTATATGTTTCTGGTTAAGCCATTGCGCAAGCCCGAAAGTGGGTTTTAACATTTAGGTAGCGCTCAGTAATTAGCTTTCCCATCAGTAAACATGTCCACCGTACTCTTTCATAATTAGTGCGCATGCGCGAATTATTCTCCTTTGAGATAGAGTGTCTTCCCAGCAGCCTGTGACATATCCTCTTCCGGACTCGCATTACAGCGCTCAGAAAGGCCGAGTTCCAGATTATCTCATTGAGCAAAATGGTTATTGAATTTATACATAATCATATAATTTGGTGATATGAAGGAGTTTGGAACCGCCCCCCCAAACCACTATGAATGTACATTAAGTAGCATAAGATGCATTAACTTTTTATTGTAATTTGTTCAAGAGGACTTTATAATGTATTGCACTTTTTTTTTCACTTATGTATTTTTATTATTACACTTAATTAAATCACTATGATATTTTAATCCATTACTGTTTTAAATAAGAATTTGTATATTTATCACAATTTGTACACTTATAATTAGTAATTTGAATATCATGAAACACCCCATTATATACATGGCAACTTTCACCTTGTAATTGCTGAAGAAGGCTCTTGAAGCCGAAACGTCGCTATTGGACATGTTGGAATAAGTCTTTTTGCATTTTTTTGAAGAGGAGTCCTGCGTACTACCATGATATATATAAATATATATATATAAATAAATAAAATATTAATAAATAAATAATCATATACACAGGCATTCTTTATTAAAGACCGCTTTATTAAAACCGCTTTCCACCCAGACGAATTGATCGTCCCTAACTCTAACTTCTACAACATGGCAAAACCAAAGAGCTTTCTAAGGATATCCAGGGACAAGAACATAGATCTGCACAAAGCTGGATGGCAAACAAAACCATATAGTAAGACGCTGGTGAAGGGAGACTACAGATGGTGCAATAGTAAGAAAATGGACACCATGCAAAATATTATCTTGTGGGGTATCCTTGATCATGAGGTATCAGCCTAAAACAACAAGGGGGGGACTTGTTAATGATCTCAAGACAGCTGGAAAAAAAAACAAAAAAAATCACAGTCACCAAAGCTAAACCTTTGGTAGCATAATTACACCAAAATGGTTTTAAAACCTGCAGGAGCCCCACACAGTTCCCCCTGGACTCAAACGAAAGCACATGTAGCAGTCCTAAAACTGAAAGTTTGCCGATGAACACCTGGATGATTCTGTGAGTGAATTGGGAGAAGTTGCAGTGGTCATATGAGACAAACATTGAGCTCTTATGCATTAACTCAACTCACTTGTTTGGATGAAGAGAAATGCTGCCTATGAACACAAAGAACACCGTCCACACAGTCAAGTATAAGGATGGAAACAATATGTTTTGGGGTGTTTTCTCTGCTAAAAACTACTTCACCACTCAATGAGAATGGGGATCCATGATACCGTAAAAACCAGAGTGGCAACCTCCTCCCCTCTGCCCAGGACATTAAAAATCATTGTGGCTAGAGTCATCAGGAAGACAATGACCCAAAACATACACCAAGGCAACAAAGGAGTGGCTCAAAAAGAAGCACATTAAGTTTATGGAGTTGCCTAGCCTGATTTAGAGATGATCTGCAAAGAAGAGTGAACCAAAATTCCTCCTGACGTGCACAAACATCGTCATCAACTACAAAAAACATCTGACTGTTGTGCTTGCCAACAAGGGTTTTGCCACCAAATATTGAGACGTGTTTTCCAGAGGTATCAAATACTTATTTCTCACTGTAAAATGCAAATACATTTTATATAATTTATGCTATGTGATTTTTTGGATTTTATTTTGGATATTCTGTCTCTCAATGTTAAAATTAACCTACCCTTAGAATTCTAGTCGATAGTCGATATCGGCAATTATCAATACGATTTCCAATAGTCGATAATAGATTATTGCCGATGACCATTAAAGTCTATGGGGGAGGAACAACCTTTAATTCTTTTTACACCCAAACAGGGCTGGGGAAGCTGGGAAATTAACATCCACAAAAATAAAATGATACGTGCACATCTTAGGCAACACACTTTGGTTTTTTAAAAGCCACAGAAAAAAAAAGGGACAACATTTACTATCCCTGCTTGTACCACACGGGCCGACCCTTTAAACCTGCATTTACCCACAAATTAAAAAGTGCCAAGGAGTAGGATTTTGAACCATCATTTAACTGAACTGGACATTGAAATCCCCGTCCTGGAAAAACAGCATAGCCCCAAACCTGATGACCCTAGATTTTAAAAAGTGCCAAAAAAGGGTCTTTTACAACCCCCCTTTTAGTTTCATTAGACATAGACCTATCCCCTGTCCTGGGCCACACATAAAACCCCAAACCTGCATGACCCCCAAAATTAAAAAAGTCCGGAAAAAGGATTTTTGAACCCCCATTTTTAGTTGAAGGGGACATTGACTATACCTGTCCTGGGGCCACGCATGAGCCCCAAACCTGCATGACCCCAATTTAAAAAGTGCCGGAAAAAGGAGTCTTTGAACCACCATTTAATTAACTGGACATTGACATCCCTGTTCTGTACCACAGTATGACCATTAATGCATGACCCCCAATTTAAAAAAGTCCGGGAAAAAAGGAGTCTTTGAACCACCCATTTTAGTTGAACTGACATTGACTATACCTACCCTGGTCCACAGCGAGCCCCAAACCGATCCCCCCAGTTTAAAAAAGTGCCGGAAAAAGTACCCTTCAACACCATTTTATTTTGAACTGGACATTGACTATACCTGTCCGGGGCCCAGCATGACCCCCAAACCTGCATACCCCCAGATTAAAAAATGCCGGAAAAAGGATTTTTCAACCACCCTTTTAGTTTCACGGGACAGACTATATCTGTCCGGGTAACCAATCTTTTAAATTTTTCCCCCTGTACCTCCCTTTACAATTAAGGGGAATATTTTACAGCTATTTTGTGTATGCCATTTTTTAGTAGTTTAATTCAGAAAACCTTTTTTTTTAAAATAGGAGGAATCCCACCCCATCCTTGTTTCCGTTTTTTTTTGTTTTTAAAGGGGTTTCTCACTAAGGGAATTGCTATTTAAAAACTTGCAAAAACAAGTCACTTTGCAATATGTTCTTTTAAACATTGTCCACCTATTCCTATTCTGACAGCCCACACCCTTGACCACCTTGACAATTTGAAGAACAAAGGGGTCTTTTTAGAAACCCCATTTTTAAAACAATAGGACCTGTATTTTCCATTTCACACAAAAACCCCCCAAAAATTAAAACATGCCCCCCTTGACCACTTTTGACAATTGAAAAAAAACAAATGTCTTTTAGAAACAACAATTTACAATAGGACCGTAGTATGCTGCATTTCACAGCAACATGCCCCCAAAAATCAAAACATCCCTTACCCACTTTTGAAAATTTGGAAGAACAAATGTCTTTTAAAAACAACATGTTTTTAAAATAAAAACCTTAGTATTGCTGCATTTCAAAGCACATGCCCAAAAAAAATTTAAAAAAAAAATTTACTTCTCGCCCTTTTAAAAATTGTGAAAGAAATCCATTTAAAACCCAAATTTTCTGTTTAAAATGGCCCATGATTATAGCTATCTCACAGCACCAGCCCCCAAAAACCTTTGAAAATGCAAAAAATTCTAAAAATGAAGTGAGTAAATTGAATACGGTTTTTGCATGAAACCTTGGTGTTTTTAAAACAGTCTCCCACAGCAAAACCACAAAATGAATTTTTTTGGGAACCGGGGAATAAAAATTTGCAGTAAGAAAGATCTTTTTAAAAAAAAAAAAGTTTTCAAGAGGCCATTTCTTTTGGAAGAGGAATTTTGTAAAAACCGGAACTAATCGGGACCCGGAAATTTGGGGCCCCACAACATCATCAAGATCCATGCCATTCATCTTGATGAAAGTCAAACGATCCCATAATCTGTGGAAAGCCGATGCATTTGTCTGAAAAATAACCCTCCACCCCTTGCTGAAAGGTCCCTCAGTATACGCTGGCTGCTGGGCAGGACAACACCAATATGGCGCGGCGAGCGACCGGGCCCTTTTCTTCCATTTTGGTTACCCCGAAGTCAATTGGGTCCGGAACACATCCAAAAACTCGGTGTTGAGACGCAGATATCATGCACCATGATTTTAAAGCTGGTCCTTGTGTGTTGTAGTGTGCCCTGCATTACTGCGTTGGTGGGTGGTAAATAAAGATTGCCAGGGGCCCCTTTAGGCTTCTGCCCCATTGCCTGCTGCTGCGCAAAACGGCGCTTTGGCACTCTACGCTGTCCTCGCTGACTTTGTTCCACCCGTGACTTTTGAAAACGTGAAGCAGACAAACAATGTCCCCCAGTTGATCAATCAGAAAAGGTCCCTTTTCCTCTTTTTACCTCTATTGGGTGGGTGAAGGAAAGTGCTGAGTTTGGTTTTGTACCGGGGATCCAGGAGGGGGGCCACCCAGTAACTGTTTTCTTTTGATGGCCCCTTAATGCGGGGATCATTTTGGGGGAAAATGGAGCACCCAAAGCCCTCATGGAAAGAGGGAGCCTTGATTTCCAAAGCCTCGGGGTCGAGGGCCTAGCAAACTGATTTTCCCCTCACTTCCTCCTCCGCCCAAATTTTCGCGCCAACCCTTCCAAAGGCAGGGACGTCATAATTCGGTGCCCCTAGGAATATCCCCCCCCCTCCCCCCCTTTCCGGGCACAGTTTCAACACGGGCCCTGCCCTTCCTCAGATATCACCCTGAAAGCGAGGTGCCGCTTGCACTACCCTGGACCCCAAACCACTCCCAAAAGACTGAAAAAGTTGAAAATGTCGGGCCCCTTGTGGATTTAGGGAGAAAAGGCCCCCGGGTCCGCACTTTTCCCCTGTCTCTCCCCCCCGTCCGGGGGGACCTATTTTCAGAGTTCCAATATCGTTCCAAACAAGATCCCCAAAATGGTCAGCTGGCAAGGGCATTGTCCGCACTGACCTTTTTTTGGGGGGCTTTTTTCAAAACTGCAAGGATGGGCAAAGCTCTTCACCTCCCTTTCCCCTCTCGGGGCCCTAAACTCCCCGAGGCCCCGAACCCCCCCTCTTTCGGGCCATTTTTCACTTCCCCGTACTCGAATGGCATTGCAGCTTGCCACAAAATCGCTGGAGCATTGGGGGGTAGAATTCCAGCGTTTCCCCAACGTCAACCTGAACCGAGCTGACCTGCAACGCAGCCGGCGGGAACAAAGGGCCGGGGTGCGAAGGGCGGAAGTGCGAACTCAAAAACCCGAGCCTTTCTCACAGGCAGCCCCAGCCCCGGGTAGCGCTTTAGAAATTTCTGGACGACAAATTTTCTTTGACATGTGCCGGGAAAGGGATGTGCCCAGCCTACCGTCTTTAAGGGGGGCCAGCAGAATTCGACCGCAATCCCGCACACCACCTTGCCGGCACAAGGTTCTTGCACCCACCCCCAGCGCTCCGGGTCTCTTGCGGAGAGCCGTCCACAGCTCCTCCCCTTGTGTGGAGGGTCTCCAAACAGTTTAAAATTTAAAAACACGCCCGGGTTTTCTCTGGGCACGTGATGCCACCAAGGACCTTTGGGGGGAAAAGCCCTGCACCTCCCCGGTTTTTGAAAGCATGCGCCGAGCCTGACCCCCGTCAACCACCAGAGACCCACCCCTCACCCATGAGATATAGCGCCTTGGGGCCGTGCTTTCTAGCCCATGTGTCGGTGGTCAGTTGGACTTTTCCCGGACACAGATGCAGAAAAACGCGCTTGAAATTTAGATGAAAAAAAATTTGAGATTTTTAGATTTCCATGTGCTTTTTTTCCCTTTTAAAACGTGGCGTGCCACTGGTATTTGGGCTGTGCGCAATATTTATGTGCTTTTGGGGGCTTTTGGCCAGGAGAGGTCTGAAGTTGACCCTAGTGAGAGATAAGTGAGTTTTTTTTGGGAAAAAAAATCAAACTAAGAATCTCAAAGTTTTTTTTCTATATGTAATAGCATAAAATCACTTTGGGGATTTCCATGAAATTTTTTGATGACACGGACGGAAAGGGGCAAAACATTCCAAGGCCAAAACCTGGGAAAACCACATTCAGGCTTTTTGGGTTTGGGATGGGTTTGGGTTAAATGTTTTTTTTCTGCTCCCCAAAAATGGAAGACAGAAGGCGGCTGCTAACTGGCCGCTATACGGCGTGCAAGTCGCAACGGTGAAAGGGGAAAGGGGTAGGAAAGGGGCCCCCGGTGGGGGGGTAAAACCAGGCGAACGGTGGAGGCTGAAACGGAGGCTGACCCTGATCATGACTCTGAGAAAAATGGCAGCTGAGGAAACCTTTGGGGTGGGGAGGGGGGGAGACAGAGGGTGTGACAGTGGTTGGAAGGCCGCAACGGTCTGGCCTTTTTTTTTGGCCAAGTTTCCTCCATTTTTAAAATCATGATTGCGCATGACTTACATGTTGGGGGTTGGGTTAAAACCCTAAGATTTTATCGCCTCTACCTTCTTTAACGGCAAAGGCGGGATATGACATCCCCGGGTGAATCAGCGGCTTACTCAAAGAAGGCCCAGGCTTGAGAGGTCCGGGCCTTTTTTCGACGCGATAAGCGAGGAGTGGGGGGTTTCCGCTGACCGGGGGGTGGGGGGAATCAATCAGCGGACTTCAGGCGACCGCCCTCTCCCTTTTTTGAGGGGGAACCCCTATTTACACTACCCCATCATCTTTCCTCCTCGGCCAGTGATGAAGCCTCGCAAGCAAATTTTCTGAAAAGACCCGTTGGATCCCGCAATTTTTCATCATCACAAAACAGTGACTTTTGTCGCCTGACATTTTTGCACCAGGAGCTGCGGCTACAAGCAAAAGGTACTGCAAGGGCTTTTTCCGACCGCCCCGGGTTTTTTTGCCAATTGACCCCGGCTTCCTTCTCCTCCTCTGTCATTTGTAACTGGCATCAAGCCAACAAAATCAAACCTCTTTGGGCCTCTTGACTTTTAACATCCTTCGACCCCCAACCGCATTTTGCATCAAAGAGGTCTTCGTAAAATGGATTTTTTCCAAGGGTGGGTACAAAGGTTTGACATTTGGCCCTTCGCTTCAGTTGGGCGGATGCGATGATGCTATGACATTTCGGCCGTGACTGGGAAAACGGAGGTAAGACTGCTGGATGCAGGTTGCATTAACCAGAAAACAGATTGGCGACGCTGTTCGTTTTCTGAAAATTTTACAGGGCCCTGCCCAGCATGACAGGTCCGACGGTCCTGCAACCATGATCCCTGGCACATGTTGTCGCCAGCACGGAAGGAGCCCCTTCTCCCCTACCTCTACCCCATGTCCCCACCCCCCCCTTTTTTCTCCTTACCACCTGCATTTCGCTCCCTGTTCAAAAGATAAAAATTGGAGAAGGTATGGAAAAAGTTTTTTTAAAGCCTTATTACAAGACGGCAATCCAAGCTATTTTTAAATCCCCTAATTTCCTAAGCCAACTAGGATTAGAAACTGAAATGTTTCTTTCGAAACCTTGAAATGCGGTCGGTGGAAGAACCGTAAGACAAAAACAACATGTTTTCCTTTAGTCCCCGGGATTTACAACTGCCCAGAAGCAAAGGGAATTTATAGTTTTCAACAAAAAAATCTACATCCGCTATCTGCGCCAAACTGGATTCCCGAGCCAATAAAAAAATATTCAAAGTTAAAACAAGAGAAAAATTTTTTTTTTTGCAGCAATGACAAACGAGAAAAAGTTTTTCAAGAGAATTTTTCTATCAAAATTGTCGTAAAAAAAGGGGGCTATTTGAAAAAAACAGTGCCCCCACGTGCAATACAGCTATTTAAAATTATACGAAAACAAACGGGGTTTTTTTTTCACCTATAAAAAACCCTCGGGGGACGACAAAATTCTGGGGATTTAAATTTAAGTGCAAGGGCTCTATGAACAAAAAAGACCGCACCAAAGTGAAAAAAAACACCTATTTGAAAATGTATACGGGGGAATAAAAGGATTTTTTGCACCTATAAATACACCTGCGGGGACAACAAAAAATTGCTGTTTTCAAATTTTAAAGGGAAGGTGGGGTCTTTGAAATATCTGGCCCCACCAAAGTAAAAAAACACTATTTAAATTAACATAATAAAAGGCTTTTTGCAAAACCCATAAATACACCTGCAGTGACAACAAAATTGCTGTATTTAAATTTAATGCAAGGTGGGTTTTGAAGATAACTGGGGCCGCACCCAAAATAAAAAAAAAAACCGATTTGAAATGTATAAGGATAAAAAAAGGCATTTTTTGCACCTAAAAATACCCCGGGTGACGACAAAATTGCTGTATTTAAATTAAAAATCAAGTGGCCTTTGAAAATAAAAAGGGCCCCCACCAAAATAAAAAAAAAAAACCCCTATTTGAAATGTATCAATAAAAAAAGGCATTTTTTGCACCTATAAAAACCTGCGGGGCGACAAAATTGCTGTATTCAAATTTAAATGCAAGGTGGGGTCTTGGAGATAACTGGGCCGCACCAAAGTAAAAAAAAAACCTATTTGAAATGTAACGGATAATAAAAGGGTTTTTTGCACCCATAAAAAACACCTCGGGAAACAATATTGCTGTAAACAATTTTAAGTGCAAAGGTGGGTTTTGAAGATAACTGGCCCACACCAAAGTAAACAAAACACCTATTTGAAATGTATACCGATAATAAAAGGCATTTTTTGCACCTATAAATACACCTGCGGTGACGACAAAATTGCTGTATTCAAATTTTAGTGCAAGGTGGCTCTTTGAAGATAACTGGGCCACACAAAAGTAAAAAAAACACCTATTTGAAATGTATACGGATATAAAAGGCGTTTTTTGCACCTATAAATACACCTGCGGTGACGACAAAATGGCTGTATTCAATTTTAAGTGCAAGGTGGCACTCTAGTCTACCTAAATTCTAATGTTCACAGCTAAAAGCATAGTTGTCTGTGTGAACAAATAGAACAGTTTCGCTGAGATGTTTTGAGAGTGACCAAGCACACGTCCTGCTCTTATGATACACTGACACACACTGAGGCTGAACAGGAAGGGCTGTTCTATGTAAAACGAGGTCATGTGATTTTTCCAGCCAATCACAACCATACACATCCCAATCATGACGTCGTACACCCAGCTCACCCTGCTCTGTTCTCTAAGCTGATTTGCTGGCCGCCAAAATGTCAGGAAGCGCTGAAAATGGCGCGATATTAATAGATTATGTGCAGATTTTAACCTAAATTATCGCGTGATCGAAAAAATCCGATCACCATAAAAACCGTGCTGATTTCAACTTTGTCGATAATAATCGCTCAACACTAATCACAATGTGTTAGGCTATATAAACGATCGTGCCCCCCTAGTGTTGAAGCACCCAAGGTGGATTGAAAGTTACATTAAAAAAAATGTAAAAATGTTTTAAAGTATAAAAAAAAATTTAAAATATTAAAAGTTCAAATCAATCACCATTTACCATTTTTCAAATTAAAAAAATAAAAGAATAAAAAAGTTACACATAATTGGTATCGCCACATCCGAAAAAGTCCGATCTATTAAAATATAACTTCATTTATCCCAGTTGCTGAACACCGTACATAAAAAATTCCAAACACCAAAGTTGTGGGTTTTTTTTTGTTCATTTCATGACCCCATTGGTCGTTAAGGGCTTAATATCACATTTCTGAGATAATGGTGAGGAATGTTAGAAGTAGAAATAACCTTTAAATGAGGGTATTTCCAAAATAAGTTTACTTCTTGGGGTTTCTACCACATTGATACCACAGGGGCTCTGAAAATGTGGCATGACATCAAGAAAACATTCCAGCAAAAGCTGCACCAAGAATGCCAAACTGAGCTATTTCTTTTCATAGCCATGACCTGTGCAGACTACAAACATAGAAGGAGTAGTTTCATACTTAGAAGAAATAGTTGAAAACATTTTTTTTAGTGTCTAAAACAATATTTATGCATTGCTATCTTCTGATAGCCATAATTTTTTTTATTTTTCTCTATACAGAGCTATGTAGAGGCTTTTTTATCAGGATGAACTGACATTTTCATTGGTACCACTTTGGCATTTACACACAAATTCTGTGACAGATTTATAGATTCAGTCGTTATGCATACGGTAATACCAAATATCCGGACTTTATTTATCCTTTTTGGGGCAAATAGCATTTGTAAATGGGAAAAGGGCGGTGTATGTGTTTTTATTTTATTTTTTGTGTTTTAATTTATTTTTTTTTTCCTTTATTTTTTTCCTTTTTTTTTACTTGTCCATATAAGGGACTTTTCAGTGATCTTTAGATCACTATTACAATAGATAGTAGTACATAGCAGTACTACTTTCAATGGCAACTGTCAATCACTATGCTTGGCCATACCCACAGGGCATTGCCAGGCATAGTGACATCACATACAGCCCAGAAGCCTTTTTGGTAGGCTTCTGGGCTGCTAGGGAAGCCATTAGCATGGAGACAGAGGGAGCTCCCTCTGTCTTTCCCTTAGCTGCCAGGCATTAATCACCCATGGCTGGAGTGATTATGCATCTGGTCCCTTTCTGCGATTATATTGGCCCCGCTTGAGAGACCACACAATGTCCAGGATGTACTTGTACATCCATTTGCGGGAAGTCACTTGCTCAGCATCATATCCAGAGATATGATCAAGAGATAGACGTATAAGTGCTGCCAAAATTGCTGCAGAGGTTAATGGGATGGAGGAGAAGGGGGGGTTCAGCCTGTCAGTGCTCAGACCGTTCATCACACACTGCATCAAATTGGTCTGCATGGCTGTCATCCCAGAAGGAAGCTTCTTATAAAGATGATGCACAAGAAAGCCCACAAACAGCTTGCTGAAAACAAGTAGACTAAGAACATGGTTTACTGGAATCATGTCCTGTGGTTTGATAAGACTAAGATAAACTTATTTTGTTCAGATGGTGTCAAGCGTGTGTGGCGTTAACCAGAGGAGGAGTACAGAGACAAGTGTGTCTTGTCTACAGTCGAGCATGGTGGTGGGATTGTTATGGTTTGCGGCTGCATGAGTGCTGGCAGCTGTTGGGAGCTACAGGTAATTGAGAGAACCATGAATGTGAACATGTGCTGTGACATACTGAAGCAGAGCATGATCATCTCTCTTCAGAAACTGGGCCACATGCCAGTATTCCAATGTTATAACAACCCCAAACACACCTCCAAGACAACCACTGCCTTGCTAGAGAAAATGAGGCTACAAGTGCTGGACTGGCCAAGCATGTCTCCAGAACTAAACCCTATTAAGCATCTATGGGGCATCCTTAAACAGAAGGTGGATGAGCATAATGTCTCCATCATCCACCAGCTCCATGATGTCATCATGGAGGAGTGGAAGAAGATTCCAGTAGCAACCTGTGAAGCTCTAGTGAACTCCATGCCAAGAGAGTTAAGGCAATGCTGGAAAATAATGATAGCCACATAAAATAATTACACCTGGGGCACAATTTGTCCATTTTTACATAGAGGGGTACTGACCAACAAATATAAAAATGCTGTGTGTTGAGTTATTTTGAGGGCACAGCAACTTTACACTGGCATATAAGATTTACACTGACTTTACATTATATCAGTGTCGTATCTTCAGTGTTGTCCCATGAAAAGTTATAATATTCACAAAAATGTGAGAGGTGCACTCACTTTTGTATATACTGCCTGCTAACTAACCCATATAATGACATTCTGAATTATGAGAAACATGTTTTCTATTATTACATAAAGTTTTAACATATTAACTTATTGTAATGTATGAAACTATGAATTTAAGGCTGTTCAGGCATTAATATGAAAGTCAGTTGTTTTTCCATGACCTGAATCTGCTTTGTTGTCTGTGCTTTTTGTCAGTTGGATAGTTCATCATGACAACATTTTCACATCTGACTTTTCTTTTTTGACAGTTTATTACCTGCAGCGGATTCTCTTTTATGTATCTACTGATGGTGAATCATTTCTTTAAACTATTTCCATGGTCAGTGGTATGATGGTAAAGCCTGTTTTATTAATAAACGCAGCATGTAAAAGTTTAGTGTTTGTACAAGGATTGTAATTTTCATTAATATTTATTAGATTATCTCTTTATTTTAGTATAGTTTTAACTAATGTTTTATACATGTCTTTGACAAACCAAGTTAGTGTCTTTATGTAGAAACAGGACATCAAAGAGAATGTTTCTGACTCCGGAACAGAGCGTTATTTTCATTAATGTGAACGACTTTAAAAAAGTAACGGTCATGTACATTCATAAATTAAATAACAAGTGATTTGCTTTTTGCTGGTTTGGATCATATCCTTATTTCCTAAGGGTACCATGTCCTTACTCGTAGCTATGAGAAACACTTGGTAAAACCTAAAAATGCATAAGTAAATTCCAAGTTATTAACTTTATGGATGTGTATCACCATATTTGCTTTTAACTGTACTTGTGCTCGTAACATCGTCTTGAATACTCTGTTTTTAAATTTCCTTACCAGGATCTGGCCTAGAATTTCTTTAGTCTGTGCACTTCTATTACTTTCCTCACAATATAGTTTCTTCAAGCCTGGGGCAGCAGTGAGCTAAGAAATTTGCTCTATTAATATTTTTATGGTTTTGTGTAAAACAGCCACTAAATCAAAAGTTCAAATGGTTTATAAAGCAAAGCTACCGAGAGTGTTCAACTCCCAGGTCAATTGATTTATGTTACTCAGTTTCTTAAATGAACTATGTCCATAAAAAAGTATATTGTGAAATTATTATATAGGTGAAACAGCAATGATTCTATAATATACATTTTCCAATAATATATTATAAAATGCTGAGTTTATAAAGAGAAAACCTACCTGTTGAGTACTATCAGCTACTAGCCAGAGCATAAAGCAGCCACAGTTGAAATAAAACGTAAGTGAACCCTTTGGCATTCTTTGGCTTTTTGTAGTGAATACTAATAAGATGTAGTCTGATTGGTATATAATTTACTATAATTGATATACAAAATCATATCAACACTCAAATATTTATGTTTTTATTAAGCATATTGATAAAACACTCACAGAATGAGTAGAAAAGTATGTAAACTTTCTCCAAGAGCAAACTGACAAAAATTGTGAGATGAGATTAAAAGTGTGGTTTTCACAGATACTGTAACGGAGGAGTGGATCCGCTGGGCCAACGCAAGCGATGATAGCTAAGCCACGCCAGGGAACGGAGTCTAAGTAGCCCCCGGTTTTCACCAGAGCCCGCCGCAAAGCGGGATGGACTTGCTGCGGCGTGAGGCTACCAGGTCGTTACACCTGACGTTGGACGTGCTTTGCGATGGCAGGCTGGGGTTTAACAGCGGTGGTGCAAATCGTAATCCGGAGGCTGTAGTTTGGGGACAGGCAGATAGGGTCATGGGCGGTGGCCGAGCGTTCGTGTGTCAGAGGCAGGGCTGGACAGGTCAGGGAGGCGGCAAACAGGCAAGGTCAGGAAACGTAAGGCAAGGCGGACTGGTTACCGTGGAAATAAGAACTGAACTCAACCATCAACTCTAATGCTCAATAAACACACCTACACGGACTGAGCAGCGAGATGTAGAGTGCTTGGGGGACGTCTACCATAAAATAGGGGACCAGCGGCCATCAATTAACCAACTTAATAGGGGTAGCGCTGGCCCTTTAAAATATCCGGGACAGCCGTCCGCCACGCTGCGCGCTTTAGCAGGGGATTATGCCACGGCGCTGTACAGTGATGGGACAGGAGCGGGACTGTTAGTACTGGTGGTTTTCCAGCTTAGAGCAGAAGGACCACGGCTGCGGGTTAGCCGGGCGCCACCCGGTGCGGACCCCGTGACCACAGGGGGACGGCCGAGGGCAGAGCTGCGGGCGCCGGAGCGCGCCGTGACAGATACTTTGCTGTATAAATAAAGGCACGCAAAGCCTGGTTAATGAATAATCTGTTCTTCTCCAGAAAGAGTGGGTTAGGTGTCAATGCTTTTGGTGCAATACCAACTTTTAGTATTCTTTAGAAAGCCTCAAAAGGATATGTTACATAGATACAGTAAGTTGGAAAGGCCACAAAAGCTTTAAAGACATAATTCCCATTACAGACATATATGGTGCGATAAAGGATAAAGTTATAAATGCTGCAACCTCTGGGACCTGCACGTATGTCAAAAATGGGCCCTAAATCCCTCCATCCAAATTGGAGCGGTGGCTACACATGAGCAGCACACTCCTTTCATTTCAGTGGGAGTACACTCGCTTGGCTGTACTTAGAACTCCGATGGAACAGAACGAAGAGGTGGGACCCACACCGATGATATATTCCTGGCCTATCGGAAAGATATACCATAGATGTAAAAGCAACAGTCCTGGGGATGTTGGGTGATGTATTTAGAAAATGGTCCAAAGCACATTAAGAAACAAGGTAAAAATAAAACCTAATAATGGTTGGAAAAAAAGATTTGTTTTAGAATTGCAGTCAATGACTCAGACTTTAAAACCAAATTTATGTCGCTGGTAGGGTTGAATGACAAAGGGCTATGCATGCAAGGTATCTCACAAATTTTGGTGAACTGAAAAAAAAGAGAGAAATGCTCCAAACGTTCTTTCAAGCAGGGTACAAATCTCATTTGTAGCCTTTAAGAAATGTTTGGTGGAGGTTATTACGACTAGGGATCTACAGGTTATTAAACTCAAATATTTTTCTACTTTTTCGCTTCACATTGTGAGTGTTTACAGAATTTGCTCAATAAAAAAACCTTAAGAAAAAGGAAAACAAAAGTATATTGTAAAATTGCTACATAAACGAAGCCATGAAGCCACTAGAGATGGGCGAATTTCCTGAAATTCGGTTCGTTTTTATCTTCCCGCCGGATTTCTCGGCAAAAAAATAACTTCTTTTCGGAATTACTTTGGGACGAATCCACGTTTATATAAACAGCTAATTCCGGCTGCACAGAGCCTTCAGGGTTGCTGTAGAAACAGTTTGTGCTATGCGTTAAATATGCAGAGGGAGCTTGGTTTGATCTTTCATACTAATTGTTGTGTTTTAGTTGTATGACTCAACGCACATGATGCCGCCCGCTCTTAGAATCGCATTCACTATAATATTCCTGGGCACTTAATGAGGGCCAAAATAACTGACCATAAAACTGAAGCCGGGAATGTTGCCTGATAATAGTCATTGCCAGAGGAAAGCTGAAAAAAAACAAGCTGAGAGCTTCAGGGTGGCATAACTCACAATTTAGTGGGACAGAGTGGTGGCAGGGTGACGTCGGTCAGC
Organism: Phyllomedusa bahiana; assembly: GCA_025379985.1. Lineage (NCBI taxonomy): Eukaryota > Metazoa > Chordata > Amphibia > Anura > Hylidae > Phyllomedusa > Phyllomedusa bahiana. Next base: position 176,507 of record JAODAL010000923.1, read on the forward strand.
CACTAGCAAGCAATATGGTCAGGGACAGTGGCACAATTGACATTCTGGAGGTGGCAAAAACAGGAATATGCACAGGAGTGGCAACAATGACACAGTGTGGAGGTCACGGGCCAGTAGCAGCAGCATGAGGTCAGACAGTGGCACTCATTGACAGAGGTGTGGAGGTCATCGGCATCAGCCACAGCAGCAGGGCATGAGGTCAGGACTCCCAGTGGCACAATGGGACAGAGTGTGTGTAGGTCCAGACAGCAGCCACCAGCGCAGCATAGAGGTCAGGAACAGTGGCACAAGGACACGCTCTGTGGTAGGTCTTGGCAGCAGCCACAGCCAGCGAAGAATGAGTCAGGGCGACAGTGGCACAATGTACTCATTCTGGAAGGTGGGCCAATACAGTATATAGTAGGCCACTGAGTGGCACAATGACAGAGGTGGCGCGGTGACGGGCGGCAAGCAGCATGAGGTCAGACAGTGGCACACATTGACATTCTTGGAGGTGGCAAAAAACAGGAAGTAGGCCACAGAGTGGGACACTGAACACATGTGCGGAGGTCACCGGCAGCAGCCACAGGCAGCAAAATGACGTAAGACAGTGGCACAATGGACCACAGTTGTGTAGAGTCAACGGGGCAGCAGCCACAGCAGGCAGCATGAGGTCAGACAGTGGCACAATGGACATTATGGAGGTTGGCAAATAAACAGGAGTTAGGCCACAGAGTGGGCCAATGACCACAGGTGGAGGTCACAGCAGCATGCCACAGCAGCAGCATGGAGGTCAGGCAGTGGCACAATTCACATTTTGGGAGGTGGCAAAAAACAGGGAAGTAGGCCACAGAGAGTGGGGGACAATGCACAGTGTTGTAGGTTCTCGGCAGCTAGCCACAAGGCAGCAGTATGTGGTCAGGCAGTGGCACAATGACATTCTGGAGGTGGGCAAAAACAGGAGTAGCCCACAGAGTGGGAGGGACAATGACCAACAGTGTGGAGGGTCAGGCCAGGATCTCACAGCTGGCAGCGCATGAGGTCAGCCAGTGGAACAATACTTTATGGAAGGTGGCAAAAAAAACAGAGAATGGCCAGTATCGAGTGGGGGACAATGACACAGTTGTGGAGGTCACGGCAGCAGCCAACAGCGCAGAATGAGGTCAGACCAGTGGCACAATGGGACACCAGTGTTGTAGGTTCACGGCAGCAGCCACTAGCTGCAAGGCCATGAGGTCAGAATCAGTGGCACAATTGGACATTCTGGAAGGTGGCAAAAAACAGGAGAGTAGGGCCACAGAGTGGGGACAATGACACAGTGTGGAGGTCTTCACGGGCAGCAGCACAGCAGCAGCATGAAGAGTCAGTGCAGTGGCACCAATCACATTCTGGAGGTGGCAAACACAGGAGTTGGCCCAAAGAAGTGGGGGGACAAATGGACACAGTTGGAGGGTCACGGAAGCAGCCCCTCGCAGCCAAGCATGAGGTACGGTCAGTGGACACCCAACATTTTTTTTTTTTTATTTTTTTTTTTTTTGTGTTTCCACACCATTCTGGAGGTGGCAAAAAACAGGGAGTAGGCACCAGAGTGGGTCAATGAACACAGTTGTGGAGGTCACGGCAGCAGCCACCATCAGGCATGAAAGTTCGCAGTGGACACAGATAACATTTCTGAGGTGCCAGAAAACCAGGAGTTTGGACACAGAATGGGACATGGACAATGTGTGGAGGGTCACGGCAGCAGCCACAGCAAAGCAGCCATGAGTCCAGCGTGTGAAACAATGGGGTGGCGTGGGGGGGGATACCACAGTTTGTAGAGTCTATCGGGCAGCAGCCACATGCAGCCAGCATTGATGGTCAGGTCCTGTGGCTCCGCACACAATGACACATTTTGGGGGTGGCGGAAAACAGGAGAAGGCCACAGAGTGGGGGACAATGGACACTGTGTGTAGGTCACGGCAGCAGCCACAGAGCAGCATTGAGGTCAGGGACAGTGGCACAATGGGTCACAGTGTGTAGGTCACGGGAAGCGCCAGCATGAGGGTTCTGGACAGTGGCACAATGTCATTTCTGGTAGGTGGCAAAAAAGTTTTGTAGCCCACAGAGTGGCAAATGACAGAAGAGTGGAGGTGACGGCGGCAGCTAGCATGAGGTCAGACAGTGGGCACAATGACATTCTGGAGGGTGGCAAAAACAGGAAATAAAGGGCCACAGAGTGCACAATTGAACACAGTTGTCTAGGTCACGGCAGGCAGCCCACGCTAGCAGCAGCATGAGGTCAGAAAAAGTTGGGCCACAATCCACGCATTCTGGGAGTGGGCAAGAAAAAACTGGAGTAGCCCACAGTGTTGGCACAATGACCAGGTCAGTGGGGTGACGGCGGGCCTGGAGCAACAGAATTGAGGTTAGAGAGTGGCACAATTGAAAACAGTGTGTGAGGTCACGGCAGCAGCCACGCCAGCAGCATGAGGTCAGAACAGTGGCACATGACAGTGAGTGGAGGTGGGTGGGCAATTACCAGTCCAATGTTAAAAGATGGGTTGGTGGGCAGATGGAGAATCTGGCAGAGATGTGTGGCATCAGGGCGGAGGGGGTGGCGGCATCAGAATAAAGGCTGAGGGCAAGGTAGTTTTGTATAAACCCAGACTCATTTTTCACAGTTTGGGTGAGGCGTCCATGGCGGATGAAGTTCTGACGCCTAAAGGCATGGTGGTGTGGAATATCCTGGCCGAATAATCTACGCCTGATTCATCTTGACAAAAGGGTCAGTTCGTATACCACATTTCCCGTGGACAAAGCGGGGATTCTCTTGGAGATCGATGGCCACCGCCGCACTGAACACCCGCTACTGTATGTCACAACTATGGCCGGCCACCAGGAACAGCTTTCCACTGGCAAAACTCGGCAAGTTGCGGCCCAACACATCAAGTTTGGTGCCCAGTAGTCCTAGCGGTCTTCTAAACTGCGGTGGGCAGAGTTTGCTGTACAAGTGCCACCAACTGTTGTTCAGGGTCTGCTCCAGGTCATGCTGCATGCTTGTCGGAGGGAATGCCCTCCTCACTAGGCGGTGGTGAGAGGGTAGCTGACTCTTCTGTGACTCCAGACTTAGGTTTGCTGCTGTTGGAGAGCTGGTTTTACTTACTTCCGATCCCCCCACCTTCCCCCGCAAGGCCGCGGGCAGCAGTAGTCCGTGCAGCGCTGAAGGACCCCCCGGTCAGACCTGTCAGAGGAGGGACGATTGCCGCACATTAGCAGCTGGCCAACTGGGGGGACTACGGTGGATTCCACTATTAGTATGTTGAGTTTGTTCCTCCCTCTCAATAGCTGGGGGAAATAAAAGAGGGCTCATTTTTGGACGGTAGCGAGGGTCCAATAGGGTGGAAGAGCCAAGAAGTTCATCCTCTGCCGGATGCTGGGACCTATTCGGTGTCACTAAGCCAGGCAAATCAGCATGCTGGGGCCAAATTCTGCATCAAAGTGACTCCGAGAGGGGCTGCTGCCTCCAATCTCACTGTATACTGCCACGGTGCTTTGCGGGTCAATCTGCCTTGTCTTTCCTCATCTCCATCTACCTCCTTCAGCTTGGCTCCCTGCTCCTCCTCTCTTGTCAATCTGGGTAGAAAATCACATCATTTAACCAGACAATGCCTTCTGGCTTCCATGTCTCTTCTCCTCCTCCAATTTTCAGTCCCCCAGCGGGACTCATGTGGACAGCGAAGATGTAGTCGCCACGTCTCCTGTACCCTGCCCAGGACAAGATTTTTTCAGCATCTGTTCCCAGGACATGACAAGCAGTGTGGAATTGACGTTATTCATCCGTAAGTCCTGGCGGGAATGGGACAAATAACGTGGGCTTCCTCGAATGGCCGTCAACAAAGGCAGGTGTCCAACGCATGATGCTGCCACGGGTCTGACATCAAAAGTTAAACAGGGGAATACCTCATGTCAGACCCTGATCATCAAAAAAATCGTTAATGAATTTCCTCATGTTTCAATACAGTCGGGCCAAAATGTGCAGGCTGGAATTTCCACGGTGTGGAAAACATCGGATATCCAGAAGTGTGTTTGGGTGGGGAGGCCGTTCTGCCGCTTGCAACTCGAGGAGGGTTGTTCCTGGCCTGTGTAGGAATGATGAAGTTGCATGCACAGTTTCCTGGGCCATTTCAGAATCTTCTTGAGATCGGTGTGGAAGGACTTCAGGAACTTTTCAAACCAGATTGAACACGTGCGCCATGTGCGGCGCCATTGGGACCCATCCGTCCTCGGTGCATGCGTGGACCACACCATGTTCATCCCATTGTCCATTCTCCACCATGGTTCCGATTTTGCAGTTGGCGCGGGGAAAAGAATAAGCCACAACATCGAATTTCTTGCTGCATGGACGCAGAGGCGTTTCCTCCCCTGTGTGACTTCGTTCGCGAGGCAAGGCCAGGTGTAGAAACTGCTGTGACACCGCTGTTGCCATACACATGTGGTATGGACTGGATGCAGTACTTGTGGAGGCTTAGATGGTTGGTGTGGGTGGAGGAGGAGGAGGCGGGGACATTGGCGCAGGAGCCGCAGTTTGACATCGTGGGGTGGAGAAAGCCGGCGTCTCCTCTCCAAGTTGTTGGTTGTGGGTGTGCCTGGGCCGGAATAGCAATTCACCAGGGGCGTTACAAGAAAGAAACATGTGTACAGGGCCCTGGACCATGTTAACAGCTCCCAGACGGGTCCCGCGCTGCGTGTCACTTGGAAACAAAACCGAATTAGGCTCAAGGACTTGGGCCTCACCTTTCTGTTCTAATCATATTATTTGAAAGTTCTGGTACTGCCTATTGGAAAGAAAAATTACGGCTTGAAAAATCTCCATCTCGGCTGGAACAAAAGCCAATTAGTTGTCTCTCCTGGGAACGTGCCAGAGTCCACCATTTGGAAAACGGAAGGACTGCAGCCACAACACTTGGACAGGGTTCGGTCAGCTTCTGCCTCCCTTAGGGATGTTGGACGCATTTCTGTTGTCTCTTTGCTCTCAACGCCTCTCTGAACTGACTGCTGGGCGACCATGGTAGGCGAGGAGCAGGGAGATTGGACCGGGGAGATGATCGTTCAAATGAGAAACAGCTCCCTTCTGCAGAGGTGTAGGTGGAGGCTTGACTGGCTCTCTGCAATGGCCATGCATGCCATGGGCGCTGCTCGTTTGCTGCGGCGGCAGGATGGACCTACCACATTCTGAGGCCACGTTTCTCCTCAGGCCCTAACGGGATGGTGACGCTTGCTGTGTTGAAGAAGGGCCGTGGTTGCCAACGTTAGCTCCATGGCCCCACGCTTCACTTTCTGCTTACAGATTATACTTATACCCATTATTCGCTTCACCCTCCGGTTTGGTCTTAGCAAAGAAACTGCCACACCGCCGAGTATCGGATTTTACCAGCACGCTCCGGCAACTGAGTGAAATACTGCCGCCGCTGCCTTGCGTGCCCCTGGTTGCCGCTACTATTCTTGGACTGCGAAGCGGGTTTTTTTACCCCGTGCCGCTTGATCACGATCCTCCACACTGTTGCTATCCTTGCTGGACTCACGGCCACACACGACCCACTTGCTGGGCTTGCGCCGCCTTGCTGAAACGGCAAAAGCTGAAGCTGAAGCCCCCTTCTCCCTGGCGATGATGAAGCCCTTGCCTCACTCCCTGTCCCAGTGCGGTCAGGCTTACAATCATTAATCTATTTGTGTGTTCATCGTCTACTGCTGATCCATTCACCGGTTATTGGGTAAGCAGAGGGCTGAAACCCTCACAACATGACCTACCATTGCATACATCTCAACAATCTATACTGTTTGCCGCCTACTGCAAGAAAGCCAGGGGATTAATGGAGCCCCAATTCTTTCGTTTGCAAGTTGCCGGCTGACTGCCCTTCCTCAAAATTGTTCATCCTCGCTATTATAGTGGCGCTGAGGCCCAGACCACATAGTAGATCTCTGGCTGAGGGAACCGGATGGGACAGAGGGTCGGGTTGAGGACAGGCTTGGAGGGCGCCTGACCCGCTCCCGGGCCAGGCAACTAAGGGTTGTGTCTGACGTTCCCACCGAGACTCTTGGGCTGGGGTTTGTCATGATTGTGTCTCTGGGAGGAGTGGAATGACCTGTAACCAAATCAGAACTCCTTTGGGTTGCTAGGACACGACTCGGTCACCGCTTAGATGAACAGCGCGTAAGTTGTGGGGGCCCTCACGAGTGACCCTGCTGCGACGTCCCTTGCTTGCGCTGCGACCTGGGGCCTGCTACCAGGAATATTTTGTGACTTCTGCAACTTGCAGGCGAAGAGCTGCCACCTCTTCTGTCTGGACATACTGTTGTTCTAAAAGGTACAGGACACTGTTTGATGTGAAAGATATCTGTATATGATAAATACACACCTGTATTTGACTCCAAATGAAACCCCATAGAAGCTTAGGTTAACCTTGGATATAAAATTGCGCTCACATATGGGGCAGGTAACAAGTGACTTGTATGTGCCGTTTAAAAACTTTATTTTTACTGAATGTAAAGGCTTAATTAAAAACCTTTCGGATATGAATTATGCTACAGAATTTCTTCTGTAGCGGTGAAAAAGAAAAGGTTTATTTTACTCGAGTGCAACTGCAGAAGAAAAATACTTAGGTTAACACTTGGATGTAAAATTGCGCCAAAGATTGGAGCACCACAAAAAACTTTGTAGCGTGTAACAATGCGGTGTTTTTTACGCCACACACAAGGATAAAAAATTGTAATAAAACTTGTTGCTTGTGAATTAGGCTACAGGAATAAAATGTATTATTTTGGCGGTGGATGGTGGAAAATGGCGGGTTTTTCTTGGAGTCACCACAGCTGATAAACAACGCTTATTAACCACTGGATTGTAAATTGCGCAAAGAACTTGAGACGCCACCACAAACTACTAGCTTTTTGTACGCGGTGTTACACAATGCGGTGTTTTTAACGGGCCACACAAGAACAATGAGAATTATATTGTAAATTAACCTTTACTTGTGAATTTAGGCTACAGGAAAAATTGTATATATTTTGGTGGTGAAAAATATGCGGTTTCTTGCAGTCCACCACAGCTGGAATAACAACGCGCTTAATACACCCCTGGATGTAAATTGCGCCAAAAAAGAATTGAGCCACCACAAACTACTAGCTTTGTAGCGTTGTTACCAATGCGATGTTTTTTATGCCACCACAACAAGACGGATTAAAAAATTGTAATTACCTTACTTGTGAATTTAGGCTACAGGAAAAATGTATATATTTTGTCGAGTGAAAAATGACGGTTCTTGGAGTCACACAAGCTGGAATACAAAACACTTTAATTAAACCTGGATGTAAATTGCGCCCAAAGAATTGAGCCACCACAAAACTACTAGCTTTTGTAGCGTAGTTACAATGCGATGTTTTTTACACCACAAAACATGAGATAAAATTGTTAATTAACCGTTGCTTGTGATTAGGCTCAGGAAAAAATGTATATATTTTTGGCGTTGAAATGAGGTTTCTTGGGAGGTCACCACAGCTGAAAAAACAACGCTTAATTAACCCTGGATGTAAATTGCGCCAAAGAAATGAGCAGCCAAAAATGAAGAGTGCGTCATGGTAGGGCTTATGCACTTCTTCCTCCAGAGTGCTTTGCCACCATTGTAACGCCATGTGCTCGCATCCATTTTATTTCCCAATCAAATCACCATCTTCGTTCACTCGAAGTAACCACAACTTCGACTTACGTTCAGAACCGAAAGTTTTCCTCGCATTCTAAACACGAATTCCACTGCAGTTATGATCCAATTCGCTCCCATCTCTAATAGCCACCAATACTAATTCTACAAATCATTTTCAAATAGCCTATTATAAGATTTTGAGTTAATACAAAGAGACCTTTCCTTTTCATTACTAGCATAAATTTCCCAAAACAAAAGCAGTTTAAGTTTTTTGATTTCTGCAATGATAAACCGTGGTCTGATTGTTATCTACGGTCCATTTAAATAGACGTAAACTCTAATCTAAAATAAACTAATAAATACACAGTGAATGAGCTGAAGTGTTGCATTGCTTATATTCTTATTATCACTGGTGTTCCCTTAAAATATGTGAGGATATTTTGATATATGTTAAAACCTCATTCATGATGAGTTACTATAGCATGTATTAAACTAGAGATATATATGATGACCAGTATGGCACCAAAATATTTCACTTAAATTAAAACAATTTAGTTTATGCTTTGTAAATTCTATTGTTCGAGAGCTTTTGCTTTCAAATAATTGTATGTTCTCAAATCCAAATCCTGGATATTCGTTTTGACTTTAGGAGTATTTTAGACATAAGTTTGTTGGGGGGGGGGGGGGGGGGGGTGGGTATTTTTTTTTTTTCTTGTTTAGGGGGAGGGGGGGATTGCTGTGTTGAAAATCCAAAAGATGCAGTAGTCTGATATTCCACTAGATTTAATTTTGATGTATAGTCAGAAAATAGAAAGATATTCATCACCAATCGGGTAGAACACCGTCAAGTGTTGCTTATGTCATACCAGATTTCCCCGCGTTTCAAAATGATGCAGTAACTTTCCTAATCCATGAGTTATGTTTTATGGCATCACATCTTAACAGCATGATCATTTAATCTGCATAGACATTTAAGTCATTATAAGCATTTTTGCTATGGGTTACTTGATATTTCCTGTATATTTATCCCTCACTGGAAAAATACAAAGTAAGAATAGACAGAGAACTCATACTTTAATTTCACAGTTTATAGTTTTCCTCATAAAACTTTTGAGGAGCAATTATTTGCTATGATTGCTATGCTCAAACGGAGGTAAATGATTAATGTAGCAAGAGTTTTGCACAGAACATTACTGTGAATCCAGTTAAACAATTTTTATGATAAGCAAAACTGAAATGATGGAGACTCAGTTCTACTATGTTACAGCTATAATTACAATTCTGCAAGTCCTCTGCATAAACTAATTGAAGAGCCAAGGCAGATTCTTATTGGACCAGGAAGATAAAAAAAAACAAGATTCCTCTTTTTCCAACCAAATTATGTTAATATAGTACACTTTGTACCTTTGCTTCAATAGATTTTGGCTGATTGTTATTTAAAATTCATTAGTATTGCTGTTGATCGACTGTGCAACAGAAACATTTTATGTGTGTTGTTCCTACTTTCATTTCACTAGATTTAAAATTTTAAAGCTGACAGTAGACTGGGATAATGGGTAGGCAAAGATAGGCAAAACGTTCTAGGAGGTCTCTTCATCCAGCAGAAAAAAGGTGGTGCAAGACGGTATGGCGTAGGGACTGAAATTTTCCTTAGAGGGCCAATATATGCTTATCGGCCTAGGGCAAATAGAATTCTTTGGTCCAGTCTGAGTAGAAAAGTTACTTGCCTACCAACATGTTAGAATTTTCTATGGGAGAATGGTTTCTCGTGCAAAAATATTGCAAAACATTATTTATTAACAACAAAAACATTTTTGAAAAAAATCCAATATGTACTCTGACTAGTAACCATTTCCATATTAATAGTTAAAATCAAACCTTTAATAGGATAATTAACTTTTGTTCCACTGTTAACCTCTTAAAAAGAGAAAAAAACTAACTGAAATAATTATTTAACTTACTTTCAAACAATATAAGGACAGAGTTTTTCTACTTTTGTTTTGTGATAATTTGACTGCACTGTGAGTTATCCTTCTTCTTAAAGAAGAACTGTGAGGAGACAGAGATGATTGGGTACTACTCCATGGATGGATTATGAAAATCACCACTCTTTAAAGAAACCAGCTATTTATGCTTTTCACTACAAAGTCATACAAATATACACAAAATAATGTTTGTTTAAACACCTAAACATTCTGGTTTAATGAAACAGAGCAAACAACGACAAGTAAATAACTTTAATTAATGGCATAGGTTCTCTTTATCAAATAGAGTAAAAAAAAAGATTAAATCGTTAAGAATCACTAACAAAAATTCCAGCTGGTACCTTTCTCCTCCACATCAGGCTTTTAGAACAGTATGATTTTTTTTTTAGGCTGTGTTAACATAATAAGGTATTTATCAAGGCATTTGTGCCGGAATTCTGGCACAGTTGGCCTCAAAAATAATGTCGCACAAGCTTTAGACCCCATTTATTATGTGTTTTAGACAGTTTCTAGACACTTTTGACAAAAAGGGCATGGTCTGTGTAAAATAGCATGGCTTCATGTGAAAGGGGTCATAGATTAGTGTGCGACGCCATGCACCAAAATTTTGCTGCACTTAAGAAAGATGTAAAAATAGACTGAACAGTTCTACCATGCGCCTGATTTCTCAACACTGTGATAAATGTGGCACATTGTAAGACTGTCTAGTCTAACTTTACACTGTCTAAGAGTTAGACAATATTGATAAATCTGCCTCTAAAAATACATGCAGCAAAAGCACATCCCTTTTTCAAAAAACTCATGCTTTTTTAATGGAAGTGGTGTTTTTTTTAAATGCTTGTGCCTCTGATGTAGTTTAAACCAACAAGAAAAATGCAACATGTGAACCCACCTTTACACGTGAACTTTACGTATAATAAATGTAATCACACATCAAGCTAGTTTGTTTTCTTAAATAGTAATTTTTTGGATGAAGCATTGTTAGATTTCTAGATATACATGTACATTTATTGTTGCAGTAATGATTGCTGGTCCTTTACCTCAGGGTGCTTTCATACAGCATAGTTCTGGTGCAGTTTTAACTGTGCTTCAATTAAACTGAATTTATTGCCAACAAGCTTTTTTCACGTATTTAAACTGTTTGGAAAGTGAGTAATCAATTAGTGTGCTTGTAATCTACAAAACTTCAAACACAGTAACTTACTACTTACTTGAAACACCTTTCCAAACAATTCAGACAACTGAAAGAGGCTTGCTGGTAATAAAGACAGTTTAATTGGAGTGCAGTTAAAACTGCACCAAAACTGTGCTGTGTGAAAGAACCTTAAATGCAACTCCATATCATAAATGAGTAGGGAAATGTGGTCGTTTCCATAAGGCAGTCATCATTATATTCTTCATTAGCACAGCAACAGACAAAACTTTTCTCATAATTTTCTTGGCCAGTGCTGAATCATACTCAACCAAGAAAAGCAAAGTTTCTCAAATACAGTGAAACCCTCTGAAAACACACCAATACTTGAGACCCAAGACAAGAAGAAAAGAGTGCCAGAGGTAAACATATCTAGAGAATAAATATGGATAAAAAATAATATTCAGCAAAAACTTTATTAGCAGGACAAAAATATTAATGACAATATATATAAACAGAGAGCTGTCTTAAAACATTTGCAACCTTATTTTTGTAAAACATACTGTTGGCATTGGTTATAGAATGTTTTCTAAACTACTGAAGGTTGCAGTGAGTACTGTTGGGGTCATAATCCAGAATTGGAAAGAACATCACTTCATCATAAATTGGCAATGACCAGGTGCTCTTTCCAAAACTTCAGACTGAGGAGTGAAAATAATTAGCAGAAGAGTTGTCCAAGAGCCAAGGGCCACCTGTGGAGAGCTAAAGAAAGACCTGGAATCAGCAGGTATAATTGTTTTAAAGAAAACAATAAGTAATGCATTCAACTTCCATGGCATGTATGTATGATCAACACGCAAGACTCCATTGCTGAGTGAAAAGCATGTTCAAGAGTATTTAAAGTTTGATCAACAGCATTTAGACAAGACAGTGAAATACTGGGAGAATATAGTCGGGTCAGGTGAGACCAAAATTTAACTCTTTGGATGCCATAATACACACCATGGTAGAAGGCCAAAAGGCACTGCAGATCACCCCAAAAATATCATACCTACAGTGAAGTGGGAACATCATGGTGTGGGACTGTTTTATCAGCATACAGCACATATAATTGAAGTAAGGATGAATGGACAAATATACTGAGACATTATTGATAAAAATCTACTGTCATCTACCAGGATGATGAAGATAAAACGAGGGTGGACATTTCAGCAAGGCAATGACCCTAAACACACAGCCAAGGAAACTCAACTGGTTTCAGAGAAAGAAAATAAAGCTGCTAGAATGGCCGAGCCAATTACCTGACCTAAATCCAATACAAAATCTATGGAAGAAACTAAAGTTGAGAGTTCATAGAGGAAGCCCACCGAACCTTCAGGATTTGAACAGAGTGTTTATGTGGAAGAAGGGCCCAAAATCTGACCCGAGCAATTCATGTGACTAGTTTCTCCATACAGGAGGCCTCATGAAGCTGTCATCACCAACAAAGGCTTTTGTATGAAGTATTTAATACATTTCAGTAAGCCTGTCCAATACTTTTTCCCTTTGTCATTTCTCATGATTACACATAACCTAATTTATGGACATCTATGGTTTGATGGCTCTGTGGATTGGATGGGTTGTTACTGTCATCTAGTAAGAATTTCATGTCAATAGCACCTTTAGAATTATATTTACCTAGAAAATTGGTGACATTTCAATACTTATTTCACCTTCTGTATTTTTTACTATTGAATTAAAAACAACTAATTGGGCATTTTTTTATATGTGCTGATTCCACAATTTTTATAACATATGAATGGTAAATTTGTATTTTCTTAGATCTGGACAGGATTCGGGATTAACAAACCAATGTGCTTATTCATCATATTGTTGAGTTGCTGGTCCAGAATTTTATGAGGCTGAGCACAATTGCTTGTAAAGGGTTACTCTGCTAGAAGAGAAGGATACATCAATTTTTAAAGAGTTAAATTTAATCTCCAACTCTATACACTCATAGCCAGCAGTACACACACTGGCGAGAAAGTAGGAAAGATGTAATAATGACAACCTTTCATGTGTATCTGCTACTTGCTACTTGCAGTGAGGAACTTAGGTTATCTAGCAGCCTACTCTTGCTTCTCCAGCTGCTTCACAATACACATGAATCCATCTTACATTAATGCCAATTTAATATTATCCAACACAAGTAAGATAACTACATATGCTGCAATTACAGCATCCATCCCTTAAAGTGGTCTCATCCAGGTTACATGCCGTAATTCTCACAAAGCAGTCAATATCTGGTAAAACTTTGATTGAACCTCAGATCATGTCCGTTGTACTCTGACATATTTTTTTAATTTGTCTAATTTTTCAAATTTAAGAAAATTTTATATTTTGATCTCTTATCTGGTTTCCTAGGAAGTAATATATCCTCTTTAACAAAGTAGCTATTTTGAGTGTAAAGGGGAAAAAAAATTTTTTTCATTTTTTATCACAGCAAAAATAGCCATAACTGTTTTTTGCAGGACAAGTTGTATTTTTAATGGCTCCTTTTGGGGGTACATATAATGTATTGAAAAAGCTTTACATAACTTTGCCATAAATTTTTATTTTTCCAGCCTCGGGATAGTCAATATTATAGTTATATAGTACAGCTGGTCACAACTGCATCAATACCAATTATGTGGCAGGGTTTATACCTACAAAAGATTTGGGGGGCCTTTATGGAAACCCATTAACAATAGTGTTTCAGTGTGACTGAATGTCAGGCAGCATGAAACAGTTGCAGGTTACATGGTCCCAACCATGTGGGCTTTGCCGTGAAACAGTGTGGGGATTCAGTGTAAAACACCCAGTGAAGATGGCCGGGCACAGGGAGAAGTCGCCACAGCCAGGAAAGATAAGTTTGTTGACTTCAGTACAAGCATTTAGCAGCAATAAATCTTTGCTTTTATTGCACTATGGTGGCAACTAGTGAGTCCTCCTAAACAGTTCATGCAACAGACGTGTATATATAAAGCATCGTAGCAAAATTTATTAAAGACGTACATACAAGCGTTAAAATGTAGATAACATACTTGTATCCTTAGTAGTCTCGTTTGGGGCGTACCGATGTGGAAAAAGGCGTTATTCAAGCAGAATATAATATGAGTCCATGCACTGCATGTAGCGTAGCAATAGCGGTTTACCCGGCTGAGCGTACCACACCTGTGGAATACGAGATGCGACGTTTCGAGAGGTAACCCCTCCCTTTCTCAAGCATGATGGGTATATGTGAAGCTTCCTTTTTAAACATGCTATTAACCATTGGTTACCCAAGAAACAAGTATGCAACCATACACATTAAAAACAAACTATATAAAAAGTACTTACAAAAATATATTCAAATTAAGGTTTTCGTTAAGCCCCTTAGGATTCAAAGTATCTAATTTGTATATCCATGAAGCTTCGTTTTGTAGCAATGTTTTCTCAATTGCAGAGCCTTCTATCGATTGAACCTGCTCTAGGATATACCATCGGAGTTCAGACACTCCATGACGTTTTTCATAGAAGTGTCTCGCTGCGGTAATTTCCCCATACTTTTTTTCTCTCCTTTGGTTGTCATTAGAGCTATTGTCTTTCTCTATTTTATCTTTATAGGTCCTAATTGCTGACCAATGTTCGTTCAATCTTATTTTTATAGCTCATGTGGTTTGCCCAACAAAGCCCATCCCACAGGGACATTTTAATAGGTATACCACATTTTTGGTGTTACACGTGTAAAATCCTCTAATGTTAATTTTATATCATTTTGTTGTATGGGACACGAAAGAGCCTTTAATAATGGAATGACAATTCTGGCAATTCATTCATGCAAAAGTACCAATACGTTGAGATGAGAGGGTTAATTGTTGTGGTTGTTTTTTACTCAAAATGTCTGACTTAATTACTTCATTCCCTAATGTTTTCTCTTTCCTGTACACACATTTTGGATATTTTTTAAATAGGTGGCCATATTTTTAGTCACTAGATAAAATGTGCCAATGTTTTTTAATAATGTGTGCTATTTGGTTACTTTGTTGCCCATACTAACTTACAAACAGAAAGCCCTCATAGTTGCTCTTGTTTTTTGGGGACAGAAGTTTCTCTCTTTTAATTCCTAATACTTCATGTCCAACTTGCTCTAACTCTTGCTTACAATAACCTCTTTGGGTAAATTTATCTATGATTTTGTCCATCTGTTTAATGTAGTTGTCATCATCTGTGCAAATTCTTCTTGCCCTGACTAGTTGGCTTTTTACAATGCCTTTAAATGCATTGGATGCATGACAGCTATCTCTATGTAAGATGTTATTTTTCTCCATAGGCTTGACATATAATGTAGTTCTTATTCCTGCCCCTTCTCTTTGTATTTCAACATCAAGGTAATTAATGGTTTTTTCTTGAATGGTGGCTGTGAACTGTATTAGATGGTGACATTTGTTCAAATCTTGTATGAATTCATACAACTGTTCCTTAGTGCCTTTCCAGAATATCAATATATCGTCCACATATCTCAAATATAACTTGACAAACGGATGCGAACCATTTTGAAAAATATATTTGTTCTCAAAATATGTCATATATATATTCGCATATCAAGATGCTAGGGGAGACCCCATAGAGGTCCCCTGCAGCTGAAGATAGTGTTGATCCCCGAATCTAAAATAATTCTTTGTTAAAATGATCTCTAACAATGTCATAATGAAATTAATATGTCGATTGGAGAGTGTTGCATCTTTGCATAAAGCAGTGCGTGTTGCTTCCATTGCTTCTTCATAAGGGGCATTAGTGTATAATGATTTAATGTCTAGTGTGACAAAATAATTCATATCTGTGGAGTCAAAATTTTGAATGGTCCGCAACAGTTGTCCTGTATCTTTTAGAGATCTTTCATCATTTTTAACATGTTTTTGTAGAAAATGGTCAACGTATATTGCTATTGATTCAAAGACAGAGGTAACGCCCGAGACAATTGGTCTCCCAGGGGGGTTAAGTGAGGACTTATGGACCTTGGGTACAAGATAGAGAATCGGGACCCGTGGATGTTTATTGTATAGGGAATTTAAGAGCTGTGTACTTATGATACCATCATTATGAGCTTCTTCTAGTATATTTTTAATGTATTCATTAGTCTCAAATGTAGGGTCTTTATTAATTTTTTTTATAAACTGTAGTGTCCTCTAATTAATTATATGCTTCACTCAAATAAGACTCTGGGCGACATGTATGAACGGGCTTTACGCCTGTTTTCTGGCGTATACTGTGCCTCCCGGCCCGAATCCCCCTGTCGGACGCAGGGATGAGGTGTTAGGCGCAGCGTTCGCCACTTTCAGCGGGCAATGGGCGCGGTGTAGGCGTTCCGGGGCAGGACGCGGCGCGCTCGAAAGCTCAGAGGCATGTACGATCGCGAGTCGGCAAAGCGAGGCGCAGTGCAGTGCTCTGCAGCTCCGACAAGAAGACCTGGTTTATTTTGGTCTAAATGCTCCGGCGGCGGCGAAGTGAAGCAGGATCGGAACATGCGAGGAAGCAGATAGAAGATCGCGACAGAAATCTCGGCGCTCTGCTCCGTGCAGCAGGAGTATGATTCCGAAAAAATCGCCTTTATAAAGGCGGAAAACATTATCAGAAAAGAGCTCAACCTCAAAAATAAAAATAATTTTAAAAAAAAATCACTTTCCAAAAATCTAGAACGGCGCAATATCAAGAAATCGGATATTGGAAATTGCCGGGAAAAACAGTAATTCAAATTCTGAAAACTATTCTCATTGGTCGGCATAAACCGGCCAATCAGAATAGGAGCGACAGTAAACCATTAAAACCTATGGAGAACGATTGACAAATCAGAATCAACGGCGGGACAGTTCAAAATACAGTAAAAATAAAGAAAAGAGCTGATTGGCTGAGCTAGCGGGGGCTTGGCTATCCCAGCCAATCAGAGCGCGAGCTACTTCTCCCATTGTAGTCTATGGAGAGATGGGCGCACTGAAATCTCGGCGCTCAGCGCCGTGCGGCATGAAGTATTAATAAAAAAAATCATTTTGATTAAGTGTAAAACATTATCACATAAAGAGCTAAAACCTTCTGTAAAAATAAATCAGTTAAAACCCCGAAAAACGCGTTTGTCGCCGAGACCGGCGCTACATAGGGAATTGCAATAGAGAGAATCGCCGGGAAATACAGTAATTCAAATTGTTTAAGCTCTTCTGATTGGTCGGCATAAACCAGCCAATCAGAATAGGAGCGACAGTGGCCCATTATATCCTATGGAGGAGAATTGACCAATCAGAATAGGAGCGACAGGGACCCATTATAACCTATGAAGAAAAATTGACCAATCATATTCCAAGGCGGGACAGTTCAAAATACAGTAAAAAGGCAGAAACGAGCTGATTGGTTGAGCTAGCAGGGGCTCGTCCAGCTTAGCCAATCAGAGCGCGAGCTACTTTCTCATAGAGTTCTATGGGGAAAAGAAATTCCGAGCGAGCTCTGTGATTGGCTAAGTTAAAAGAGGCGCCGTTATTTGGACCAATGGGAGAGCGAGCGACGCTCCTATGGGTTTTCTAATGCAATCTGAAATAAAACTGTACATGACCGAAATCAAATTTTAAGACTACAGAAGTTGTCCCGATGTGTATATAAAATGAATAATAATATGGGGGTAACGAAAAAAAAAAATATTAATTCAATAAAATCATGTTTATTTCTTTATTTTCGTTATCCAAGGATCAATAGTATGGGTGCAACAAAAAGAAAGAAATAAACATGATTTTATTGATTAAATTTTTTATTTTCTTTACCCCCATATTATTATTCATTTTATATACACATCGAGACAACTTCTGTAGTCTTATCATTTGATTTCGGCCATGTACAGTTTTATTTCAGATTGCATTAGAAAACCCATAGGACACTGTCGCTCCTATTCTGATTGGCTGGTTTATGCCGACCAATGAGAAGAGCTTAAACAATTTGAATTACTGTATTTCCCGACAATTCTCTCTATTGCAATTCCTTATGTAGCGCCGGTCTCGGCGACAAACGCGTTGTTAGGGATTTTATTAATGTATGTTTAGAGAAGGTTTCAGCTCTTTTTCAGAGAATATTGTACACTTAATAAATATGATTTTTTTAGGCATACTCCATGCCTCACGGCGCTGAGAGCCGAGATTGCAGTGCGCCGATCTCTCCATAGACTACAATGGGAGAAGTAGCTCGCGCTCTGGTTGGCTGGGATAGCCAAGCCCCCGCTAGCTCAACCAATCAGCTCTATTCTGCATTTTTACTGTATTTTGAACTGTCCCGCCTTTGAATTTGATTGGTCAATTGTTCTCCATAGGTTTTAATGGGTCTTTGTCGCTCCTATTCTGATTGGCTGAGCTAGCCAAGCCCCCGCTAGCTCAACCAATCAGCTCTTTTCTGCATTTTTACTGTATTTTGAACTGTACCGCCTTTGATTCTGATTGGTCAATAGTTCTCCATAGGTTTTAATGGTTCAATGTCGCTCCTATTCTGATTGGCCGGTTTATGCCGACCAATGAGAATAGCTTTCAGAATTTGAATTACTGTATTTCCCGCTAATTTCCAATATCCTTATTCTTGAATTAGGATATTGGAAAGTGATTTTGTTTTATGTATTTTTTATTTTTAAGGTTTTCAGCTCTTTTTCTGAGAATGTTTATCGCCTTTATAAAGGCGATTTTTTTTATTCATACTCCGCACCGACATGTGGAATGATTTCTTGCTGTTTTCCAGCCTGTCTCGCATCGGAAAAGATTTTCGGCACAGTCCCGCACAGCGCCTAAGTCCCGCACTGTGCCCATGTCCCCGCACTGGCGAGGCGCAGGGAACTTTTCCCGGCATGTACGAGTGCACCTCCTCGGACGGCGATCTTCGGCGCAGCGCCGCGCTGCGCCTCAGTCCCCGCACTGCGCCTAACAAACTGGCGAGGCGTGGCAGACTTTTCCCCGCATGGATGACCGCACTACCTCCGGCGGCGAATCTCAGGCGCAGCGTCGCACTGCGCCTAAGTCCCGCACTGCGCCTAACACACTGGCGAGGCGCGGCGGACTTTACATAGAATGAATGAGCGCGCCCTGGCCCCGACATAAATCAGGTGCAGATTTCGCCGGAAAACCAGCGGAAAAGTGCGCCCCGACCCGGCGAGCTTCATACATGTCGCCCTCTGTGTTTTGGACAACAGTGGCCCGTCCCATGTCGCTTTTGAGTTCCTTAATAGTCCTCCATTCCTGTTGTTTCAAATTTCTTTTACCTATTTTAGGTTTTTGAACAGTGCTGTCAAGTAATTCTGCTACATCTTTTTTAACCATTTTTTGAAATGTATTTAGAGTTTGGTTATCTAACGATGGATCAAACTGGCTTTTTTTGAATAACCATTTAGGTATATTTTGTTGCTCTACAAAATCTTTTTTATTCTCACCAAAAAATATTTGTAATTTTATAGCTCTACATAATTTATGCAAGTCTACAGTAAAATCAAACATGTCATTATTTACTGTTGGCACAAAGTTCAGTCCCTTTTCCAGTACGGCAATTTGTTCCGCAGAAAGGGCTTTAGAAGAGATATTATGGACCAGATGGTTCAAATCCTCCTTTTTGCTTTTTCTTGTCCTTTTACTTCTCGGCCTCTCCCATAATTGTTGCCACGTTTTGCTTCTTCTGCCGCATTTTTTTTCTCTAAAAAATCATTGTTCCTATTAGTAGATCTCAACCTCATTCTATTCGTAGCTGCGTCTTCCGAGCCTGATGTATTAGTTTCAGAAGTTTCTCCCGATGTCTCAAATTTTTGTTTGCGATGGTATGTGCGGTATTTGGCACGGTCTTCTGCCCAGGTATAGACACGGTTCAGCAGATAGACTCGAGTGTCCCGTTCGAACTTCTTGAGTTTGTTCTGGAGAAGTTGTATTTGTAATTTATCTAATTTATCTAGTGACCAAAAATATGGCCACCTATTTAAAAAATATCCAAAATTAGTGTACAGGAAAGGCAAAACACTAGGGAATGAAGTAATTAAGTCAGATATAATGAGTAAAAAACAACCACAACAATTAACCCTTTCATCTCAATGTACTGGTACTTTTGCATGCATGAATTGCCAGAATTGTCATTCCATTATTAAAAGCTCTTTCGTGTCCCATACAACAAAAGGATATAAAATTAACATTAGAGGATTTACACGTGTAACACCAAAAATGTGGTATACCTATTAAAATGTCCCTGTGGGATGGGCTACGTTGGACAAACCACACGAGCCATAAAAATAAGATTGAACGAAAATTGGTCAGCAATTAGGACTTACAAAGATAAAATAGAGAAAGATAATAGCTCTAATGATAACCAAAGGAGAGAAAAAAGGTACGGGGAAACTACCGTAGCGAGACACTTCCATGAAAAACGTCATGGAGTGTTCGAACTCCGATGGTGTATCCTAGAGCAGGTTAAATCGATAAAAGGCTCTGCCATTGAGAAAACATTGCTACTAAAAGAAGCTTCATGGATATACAAATTAGATACTTTGAATCCTAAGGGGCTTAACGAAAACCTTAATTTGAATGTATTTTTGTAAGTACTTTTTATATAGTTTGCTTTTAATGTGTATGGTTGCATACTTGTTTCTTGGGTAACCAATGGTTAATAGCATGTTTAAAAAGGAAGCTTGACAGATACCCATCATGCTTGAGAAAGGGAGGAGTTACCTCTCGAAACATTGCATTTCGTATTCCACAGGTGTGGTACGCTCAGCCGGGTAAACCGCTATTGCTACGCTACATGCAGTGCATGGACTCATATTATATGCTGCTTGAATAACGCCTTTTTCGACATCGGTACGCCACGAACGAGACTACTAAGGATACAAGTATGTTATCTACATTTTAACGCTTGTATGTACGTCTTTAATAAATTTTGCTACGATGCTTTATATATACACGTCTGTTGCATGAACTGTTTAGGAGCTGAAGGCGGGGAAGGAGAAATCGCCCTGTACAGACGTATACGTAAATCATTAAAGATGTCCGTGCGGAGTATGAATAAAAAAATCACCTTTATAAAGGTGGAAAACATTCACAGAAAAAGAGCTCACACCTCAAAAATAAAAAATACATTAAAAAAACACTTTCCAACAATCTAGAACGGCGCTATATCAAGAATTAGGATATTGGAAATTGCCGGGAAATACAGTAATTCAAATTCTGAAAGCTATTCTCATTGGTCGGCATAAACCAGCCAATCAGAATAGGAGCGACAGTGAACCATTAAAACCTATGGAGAGCTATTGACCAATCAGAATCAAGGGCGGGACAGTTCAAAATACAGTAAAAATGCAGAAAATAGCTGATTGGCTGAGCTAGCGGGGGGCTTGGCTATCTCGGCCAATCAGAATAGGAGCGACAGGGACCCATTATAGCCTGTGGAGAAGTTTCAACCAATCAAAATCAAAGGCGGGACAGTTCAAAATACAGTAAAAATGCTGAAAAGAGCTGATTGGTTGAGCTAGCGGTGGCTTGGCTTTCTCGGCCAATCAGAGTGTGAGCTACTTCTCCCATTGTAGTCTATGGAGAGATGGGCGCAATGCAATCTCGGAGCTCAGCGCCGTGAGGCATGGAGTATGAATAAAAAAAACATTTTTATTAAATGTAAAATATTCTCTGAAAAAGAGCTCAAACATTCTATAAACATAAATCAATTCAATCCCGAACAACGCGTTTGTCTCCGACACCGGCGCTACATCGGGAATTGCAATAGAGAGACTTGCTGGGAAATACAGTAATTCAAATTCTGTAAGCTATTCTCATTGGTCGGCAGAAGCCAGCCAATCAGAATAGGAGCGACAAAGACCCATTATAAGCTATGGAGGAGAATTGACCAATCAGAATAGGAGCGACAAAGACCCATTATAAGCTATGGAGGAGAATTGACCAATCAGAATAGGAGCGACAAAGACCCATTATATCCTATGGAGAAGTTTGGACCAATCAAAATCAAGGGCGGGACAGTTCAAAATACAGTAAAAATACAGAAAAGAGCTGATTGGTTGAGCTAGAGGTGGCTGCCTATCCCAGCCAATCAGAGCGCGAGCTACTTCTCCCATTGTAGTCTATGGAGAGATGGGCTCAATGCAATCTCGGCGCTCAGCGCCTTGCGGCATGGAGTATGAATAAAAAAATCATTTTTATTAAGTGTAAACCATTATCAGATAAAGCGCTGAAACCTTCTCTAAAAATAAATCAATTAATTCCCGAACAACGCGTTTGTCGCCGAGACCGGCGCTACATCGGGAAATGCAATAGAGAGAATTGCCGGGAAATACAGTAATTCAAATTCTGTAAGCTCTTCTCATTGGTCGGCATAAACCAGCCAGTCAGAATAGGTGCAACAGTGGCCCATTATAAGCTATGGAGGAGAATTGACCAATCAGAATAGAAGCGACAGGGACCCATTATAAGCTATGGAGGAGAATTGACCAATCAGAATAGGAGCGACAAAGACCCATTATATCCTATGGAGAAGTTTGGACCAATCAAAATCAAAGGCGGGACTGTTCAAAATACAGTAAAAATACAGAAAAGAGCTGATTGGCTGAGCTAGCGGTGGCTTGGCTATCCCAGCCAATCAGAGCGCGAGCTACTTCTCCCATTGTAGTCTATGGAGAGATGGGCTCAATGCAATCTCGGCGCTCAGCGCCGTGCGGCATGGAGTATGAATAAAAAAATCATTTTTTATTAAGTGTAAACCATTATCAGATAAAGCTCTGAAACCTTCTCTAAAAATAAATCAGTTAAATCCCTAACAACGCGTTTGTCGCCGTGACCGGCGCTACATAGGGAATTGCAATAGAGAGAATTGCCGGGAAATACCATAATTCAAACTGTTTAAGCTAATCTGATTGGTCGGCATAAACCAGCCAATCAGAATAGGAGCGACAGTGGCCCATTCTAACCTATGGAGGAGAACTGACCAATCAGAATACAAGCGACAGAGACCCATTATATCCTATGGAGAAATATTGACCAATCATATTCAAAGGCGGGACAGTTCAAAATACAGTAAAAAGGCAGAAGAGAGCTGATTGGTTGAAGCGTCGGGGGCTTGTCCAGCTTAGCCAATCAGAGCGCGAGCTACTTTCTCATAGAGTTCTATGGGAAAAGAAATGCAGAGCGAGCTCTGTTTGTGATTGGCTAAGTTAAAAGAGGCGCGGTTATTTGGACCAATGGGAGAGCGAGCGACTCTCCTATGGGTTTTCTAATGCAATATGTTTATAGAATGTTTGAGCTCTTTTTCAGAGGATATTTTACAACTAATAAAAATGGTTTTTTTATTCATACTCTGTGCCGCACGGCGCTGAGCGCCGAGATTGCATTGGGCCAATCTCTCCATAGACTACAATGGGAGAAGTAGCTCGCGCTCTGATTGGCTGGGATAGCCAAGCCCCCGCTAGCTCAGCCAATCAGCTCTTTTCAGCATTTTGACTGTATTTTGAACTGTTCCGCCTTTGATTTTGATTGGTTCAAACTTCTCCATAGGCTATAATGGGTCCCTGTCGCTCCTATTCTGATTGGCTGGTTTATGCCGACCAATGAGAATAGCTTTCAGAATTTGAATTACAGTATTTCCCGGCAATTTCCAATATCCTAATTCTTGATATTGCACCGTTCTAGATTTTTGGAAAGTGAATTTTTTTTTTTTTTTTTTTGAGGTTGAGCTCTTTTCTGACAATGTTTTCTGCCTTTATAAAGGCGATTTTTTTTGAATCATACTCCATGCTGCACGGAGCGGCGAGCCGAGATTTCTGTTGCGATCTTCTGTATGCTTCCGTTCTTGCTTCACTTCGCCTCCGCCGGAGTATTTAGACTAAAATAAACTAGGTCTGACTGTCGGAGCTGCAGAGCACTGCATTGCGCCGCGCTTTGGCGAGCCGCAATCGTACATGCCTCGCAGTTTTCGAGTGCGCCGCGTCCCGCCCCGAAACGCCCACACCGCGCCCATTGCCCGCCCCTTCATGCGGGGCGCAGCTGAAAGTGGCGAACGCTGCGCCTAACACTGCATCCCCGCGTCCGACAGGGGGATTCGGGCCGGGAGACGCAGTTTACTCCCAAAAACAGGCGAAAAGCCCGATCATACATGTCGCCCTTTATGTCCAATACCTCTGTATATATTACCCGAAATTATACATTACAAGAACTAGTGAGTCCTCTGCACTGGGAGGTCCTCCTCACTCTTCCACATCAGAACACACCTGCATACAGGTGTGTGCATAGCTCTCTGTCAGACAGCCATTTCCAATGGACTTTCTCTGCTTGGCACTTTAAACTCATGTTGGACTCAAGCTGGCACAGAGAGATGGAATAATACACGTAAGTACCCTAAATAACTTAATAATTTTATTCATGTTTATAAATAATTTGAAATTATTATTTTTTTTTAATTGTTTATCTGCACTTGTGAATATGATGAGATGAGTTTGTTGTGTAGTTTCTCCCTGCCCCCTCAATATAATTGACAGCTCGTTCCCATGTTTGCCTATAGAGAGAGAGAGAGCTGTCAGTGTAGCTGAGGGGTTGGCTTCTTCACATACCTGTCCCAACTTTACTGGCTTTTTACCTTTAAATGCCACAGACCTTTAGGCCGTGTTCACACGGCTTATTCCCGACGGATTTTTGCGCCGTATGGAGCGCACAAATCCGCCGTGAATAAGGGGCGGGATGGGGGCGGGGCCGAAGCGCGGCGGGGGCGCCGCTCCCGGCCCCATAGACAATGCATTGTTTACGGCGAGTCCGCGCCGTAAATAATGTGCATGTCACTTTCTCCCCCCGCGGCGGATTCGCCGAGCGGGGAGGAGCGACAGAATCCCCTTTTCTCTTTGAGAGCAGTGGATTACCGTAATTGCTACCGCGGATTCGCGCCGTACTGCAGCGCAAATCCGGCGCGCAGTACGGCGCCAATCCACGGCAGAATAAGCCGTGTGAACGGGGCCTTAAGGTAAAACCAGTGGTGTAGCTAAAACTTTTGCCGCCCAGGGCTGTCGCTTAATAAGCTGCCCCATTTAACAGACCACCCCACCCACACTTTTTACACCACAACTTTTAACAGGCCCCTCCTCGCACACTCATAAACCGTAATCATTATCCTGTTTTTGTTAACACATTCTAAGATTTAAAACTTTTTTAGTTTTCTGTCCATGGAGCTAAGAGTTTTATATTTGCGGGATAGGTATACAACAAAAAAGCAGCTCTAGCACAAACCTCACCAGCCCACATACAATGACCACCTCCAAATTTTCTATTGGTCATGCACCTCACTACTTTCTAAAATAAACAACACTATAAGCACAAGCAAAAAAGTAAAAGTAAACCCCTAATCAGGGGGACAGGTGTATACAAGTGCTGATATAACCTACAATATCGCCATATAGATACCCTAGAAAGGGCATACACCAGCTCAGTTTACCATCACTTGACAATGAATACAGCACTGATCCATCACAGAAGTAAAGTAACTCCTGACATCCAGGGACTTACAGGAGACATCTTATCTGATAAGTCATTCTCTTTCCCTTTTCTTCTCTATCATGTAGAATTTACCTAACAAACATCTTAGACTTTTCCAGCACTTCCCTATCAATTCCCACCTCTGTACAAACTCAACATTCATAACGCACCTAACGGTAATAATGACCCCCTTTGCCTCTGACAGGTGTAATGGGTGAGCAGGTAAAGCGAGTAGTGGACCCACTGAACCACTGCTGGGCTTGCTCTGAGGGGCATAACTAAGCAGCCATCAGTCATCTTCACAGAGCCTTTGATGGTAAGGATGGCTTCCCTGATGGCCACCAGGTGCGACCTCTGAGCAGTCCCCAGCAGTGGCAGTTGACCAGACAAGTCAGAAGTGCCAATGCTTGGCAACAACAGTATTAGGGACAAGATACAGCAGACTAGGGTAGAGACGTGCAGGTACAGAACAGACACAGACAGAACAAAACAGACATAAAGGCTAAATGGATGCCAAAGGGGAAGGTTAAATGGAGGGCAAGATAAAAACATAGACAGACAGGACACAACACAAAGAACAGGACAGAAAATGAAGCAGAGACTCAAGAAGGACACTGGCTAGGAACTAAGGCATGAACTCACAAGGCAACAAGCAGAAAAAACGGCAGACACATGGCAAGAACCAACATGGAGACAGTAAACAACGTGGAGGATTCCACAAGGACACCAACATAACACTCCAGACCACTAACAAACACTAAATAAGACAACAAGGATCAGGGGGGGAGAGTATGGGGAGAAGCAGGCTTATAACTACACAGGTGGAAAGAGATTGGCAGAGGAAGCCCAACCATACTGCACACTCTGGGACTAAAGGCGAGCATAATGTGGCCACTGCCCTCTGTAGAGCGACAAGAAAATAAGGCAGCAGCCAAAATGGAGGAGCAGCATGGCCAGCAAAAGGAAGTCACACAGCAACCGCAAATGGGTAAGTAGCGGCAACAGGAGCGTTCCCGGTGACAGCAGCACCGCAACAGGAACCGGATCTGCGATAGGAACACAGGCACATCCACGGTTCACAGCAGAGACTGGACCAGGAACACGACCATGTCTGCGGCCTAGAACAGGGAATGCGACATGAACCATGATAACAGGACACACACAAAGTTGAAAAATATGAAGGAACAGGGAGCCGGAATTCCTGTGAGTAGAATGTTTACGCCATTTGGGGTTTTCATTCTTAAGTTAAAAAAATTAATCGAGTTATCTGATCCAAAAGTTTCTTCTTGTCATTTTCCTTTGTAGTGGTAACTTCCTCTCCGTACCCATGAAGGTAAACGCTGACTTATTTCCATTATGTATCTATGCAAAATGTTGTAAGACCATGGAAACATTGTGAGCTGCAAACTTTCTTTCCAATAGGTAGCATCTTATTGCTACATACAGTGAGTTAGTAGTCTGGCCGATATATTTAATATCACATGTGATTAAATGAAATTACTTTTTATTGAAATTACTTTTTATTCACCAGTAATGTAAATGTATTGTTTTGGTGAACATGCTTACAAATTCAACATTTGTAATGACTGCAAGACAGCAATATGAATTTTATGTGTGCTCCTGCAGCTCTTGCTCCGAACCGCGGGCGCACCTGTGTCCCTGCCGCGTCAGCAAGTGGCGCAGCAACCCGTATGTCGGGCCGCGGGCACACTCACGATCCTGCTGCCAGCTCCCATCACTTACATTGCTTCGCTCCCTGTGCCGTCTCTGCTGGTTGGCGGGCACGCCCCCGCTCCCTAGGGCCAGCACACTGGTATTTGGATAATTGCCGGGTGCTAGTCCTATATTACCCAGCCAGGCCTTGGCTTTCCTGCCAAATTCATAGTGCCCTAGCCTATGCGAGAAAGCATTCCCAAAGTCGTTCCTGTAATTTCTGTGTACCAGTTCCATTTGCCTCCGTCCCTTTACAACAAACCTGTGCTGCCTGTCCTGAAGTTCCTGCCAGTCCCCGACTACGAGTTTGTTTCATGATTTTGTACCATTGTACACCTCTGCTGCCACTGCAAGCAAGTCACATAAGGGGTAGAGACCTGGTAGTGTTCCACCGCAGCAAGCCCAACCTGCATTGCGGTGGGCTATGGTGAATACCAGACCTACTTAGATTCCGCTCCCTGGCGTGGCTATACCACCGCTTTCGGTGGTCCGGTGAATCCACAACTCAGGCCTGCCATTATGGTAAGCCTACTGTTACAGTTAGATTCGGCCATCGATCCTGCCAAGGTGCCATTGCCAAGCGTCGCTGACCTCACCACTATTGTAGCTCAGCACAGCAACTTAATCAGCTGTCCGCCATGAAGCAGCAGCTCCTCTCCACCCAGCAGCAGCCACAGTCCTCTCCGGTGGCCGCTTCTATGACTCCTGTGACATCTGTCAGTTCCAAGCTCTGATTGTCTTTGCCGACGACATTTGATGGGGACCCTAAACTCTGCGGGGGGTTCATTATGCAATGCTCCATGCATGTGGAACTGATGACCAACCAGTTTCCAACCGAACGTTCCATGGTGGCATTCGTGATCAGCCTTCTCTCCGGGAAAGCCCTGGCTAGGACCGAAGTGACCCAGTGACGACAAATCTCCAAGCCTTCTTAGCAGAACTCCGTAATGTCTTTCAGGAACTTGCGCGTTCATCCAATACCGAAACAGCGCTCCTGAATCTGCGTCAATGGGACTTCTCTGTCAGAGACTACTCCATTCAATTCCACATTCTGGCCTCGAAACTTTCATGGAATGATGCTGCCCTATGGGCCACGTTCAAAAAAGGGCTCTCCAGCTGAATAAAAGACGTGCTCGCCGCACGGGACCTTCCTTTCTCCCTGGGTGAGCTTATCCATTTAGCCACCCGCATTGAAGTGCATTTTTCCAAGAGAGAGGAAGAGCTCCATCACGAACGGGAACCGCTCTGGTTGCGCCGCACCCCTCTGGCCTGGGTTTCAAAGGCTCCACTGCCCTCTTCTCCCTTTCTGTTAGATTACCCATGCAAGTGAACAGAGCAAACCTGATTCAGCAAGAACAGTCACGACAACGCGAGGAGAACCTATGATTCTACTGTTTGAATACAAAAAGAAAAAAGAAAACGCTCACCAGTAACTCTTCTTGGGATAGCTCCCCCCCCCTCATTAAGCACAGGTCCCCCGGAAGGACCGACGGCTGTAAGGGCTAAATTTCAAGGGAAACAAATGTTTAAAGAGATCTTCCAGCACTTGCGCGGGGGAAAAACCCAAAAGATTTAAAGAAAACCACTTTTTTATTGAAAAATTTTAAAAAACACACTTAAAATCAATCGCATGTCTACCCGTTTCGAGCCAAATGTCGGGCTCTTAACATAACATTCAAATAATCAAATGAACCTTCTTAATATTTAACCCCATGATCATCAGAAAATGCACCTGCAATTTACCCTATATTACAGCTATTTTTACAAAAATACAATTACCCCAAAATAAAATGGCAAATGTAACTACAAAATTTGTAACCACACAAAATATAAACAAAAAATCTTTTTCAAAAGATAAATACTAGTAAATAACAAAAGACCGTTTTATAATTTGGGGCCAGGGGGTACCGTATCCAACATGAAACAAAAGGCTTGCTTTGGAAAGGCACTTTTTCTGTCCCTCCCCCCGGGGGTTTTTTAACCTTTTCAATAATCTTACCTAAAGGACTCAAACAACCTTTAGTATGTCCCAAAAAATGTTTAGAAGCCCCCAATGTCTTGCGCAAACTAGCATGTGTGATGTCATATATATGCTCACGTATACTTACAAGTAAACTCCTCGTCGTGCAACCTACATATTGTAATTTGCAAGATTCACACCAGATCATGTAAACTACAAAAGTACTGTTACAATTCATAAAGTGTGACATTTTTAATGTTTTCTGTATGAAAAATGAAGAGAAAACATCACTTTTCACCATGTATTTGCACAAACCACACCTACTGGTGCCACATCTGTATGACCCTTTTAGATCCAACCATCTGCTATTATTTGCTACAGATGTATTAATGAACATACTCGGGGAAACAATGTTTCCAATTGTTCGTGGTCTAGTAGATATGAACTTGCAACCATTCGCAAGAATTAGTCGTAGCGTGGGATCAGTAGTGAGAATAGGCAAATATTTTTTAATTATATCTGAGATATCCTTAAACCGCCTACTATATTGTGTTGAGAAAACCACGGAAAAGGTTCTATCCCTAGTCCCTTTTAATCCGCATATAAGCTGATCTCGATTCATGGTATTGGTTTTGTTGATAGCTCTACGTATCATCCACTTCTTGTAGCCTCTTTGTTGTAATCGGATCTTTTGTACATTTACTAGTATTTTATCTTTTGAAAAAGATTTTTGATATATATATATATTTGTGTGGTTACAATTGTGTAGTTAACGTTATGCCATTGATTTAAGGATAATTAGTATTTTTGTAATATAGCTGTAATCATAGGGTTAAATTTCAGGTGCATTTTCTGATGTATCCATGGGATGAGTATATAATAAGGTTCATTTTGATTATTTGAATGTTATGACTAAGAGCCAAGACATATAGGCTCGAAACGCGTAGACATTCGATCGATTTTAAAGTGTGTTTTTTAAACTTTTTCAATAAAATGTGCGTTTTACTTTAAACTCTTGGATTCCTCCATGTGCAAGTGCTGGAAGATCTCTTCAAACATATGATTTTACTGTGCCAGTCCTGAGCACTATCGCAGAAACTGCCCACAACATCCAGGAAACGCACGCACTTAGGCCACATAGGAGAGGCGTCCCTAGCATACACCTAGGCCCGGTAGGAGAGGCGTCCCTAGATGTGAATAGTCCCTCTCCACAACTGACTATGCCCATGCAAATCGTGTCCAGTTCCAGTGTGCGGGTTCAAGTTTCTGCCTTTCATGGTCTCAGGATCAGACGGGAATTTTATGGACACTTCCCTGGTGACAAAGTATTGCCTCCTTTGTTAACAAAATTTTCCGTGATCTTCTGTATTCCTGTGTTGTTGTAAACGTGGACGACACCCTGGTCTTTTCTCCTGATCTGGAAGCCCATCGGTCTCATGTGCCCAAGTACTCAGACGTCTACGTGAAAACGTCTCTACAGTAAACTTGAGAAATGTCGCTTCCATCAAACCAGCCTCCACTTCCTCGGCTTAGATTACAGAACAGCATGCAATGTCAAACTGCTGCCTCTAAAGCCAGCAGGATTTTGACATGTATTAAAAGAGGGATAGACTCGCAGGACAGGGATGTAACATTACTGCTATATAAAGCATTGGTGCAGCCGCTTTTGGAAAATACTGTTCAGTTATTGGCTCCAGTTTATTGAAAAGAAGGAAGTGGAGCTGGAGAAACTGCAAAGATGAGCAACTTAGTTAAAAGAGGGTAAAAGAATTAAATTTATTTAGTCTTAAGAAAAGACAGCTATGAGGAGATGTGATTAATTTATATGATTAAGGCATATAAATGACTACTACAAAAAGTATCGAAAAAAGCTATTTGACATAAAACCCCCTCAAAACACAAGAGGGTGCTCCTTCCGTCTGAAGAAAAAAGATTTAAGGCGACATGTCCCATGACGCCAATGCCAGTTTTTTGTTCTATTTTGCGGCAAACCCACTGTTTACGCCATATTCTTGTCGTACACCAAAACTAGGCGCTTTAAATACCCCGGGGCACGACACTTTGTAATGCGCCTAAATATGGTGCACTGTGCGCCCCGTCGCGAAATGCACCTATTTAGGCGCCTTACATATGTTATGCGCCCCCGACAGACAATGAGCCTCAATAGACACATACCATATACTACCAATGATATGCTATGTTCCGCGAGCTGAGCAATGCGCCCTTTTTTGATACGATGCGCCCTTTTTTGATACAATGCCCCTTTTTTGATACGATGCGCCCTTTTTTGATGCAATGCGCCCTTTTTTTATACAATGAACCCTTTTTTGATGCAATACACCCTTTTTTGATACAAAGACCCCTTTTTTTATGCAATGCGCCCTTTTTTGATACGATCTGCCATTTTAGGGGGGCAAAATTTTTCTAGCAAGAAACCTGATGCCAATTTTTAAAAAAGTATCGGGCTTCAGGTGCACCTTACACTGATTTAATGCATACATAAGCCACTTTTCGGACATGTCGCCCTTAATATTCAGAGGAGAAAATCTTTACCATGAGAAATGTGAATCTGTGGAATAGCCTGCCTGAATAGCTGGTCACAGCAAGAACAGGTAAGGGGTTCAAGAAAGGCATAGATAATTACTTACAACTAAAAAATATTAATACTTATGTAGCCATATAAAATGTCTAGATCCAGTCTGAATGTGCATTTGGAATCAGAAAAAAAAATATTCCTTTAGGCCAGATTGGTTCTTCCCTTATGGGTTCCAAATTCTGCATCAATAGGGGAAACAAAGCTTAAAAGTTTCCTCTACCCCTCCCTTCATACACATCTTTCCACCCTTATTTAACTTTGATTGACATGCATCTTTTTACAACGATATTAAGCATGTAGCTTTGTAAAATTTGCATTTTTTTCTGTATTTCTTCTGAAAATGAAACATTTTGAACTAAAACTACACATTGCTGGAAAAAAAATTTTTTATTTTCACAGCCCAGTTGCAATAAAATTGTTAAACATCTGTGTGAGATCAAAATGCTCACTAAGCCCAAGATTAATTCTTTGAGGGATGCAATTTGTAAAGGGGAGGTTTTAGGGGGTGTTTCTTATGTTTGTCACCTGAAGGCCTCTGCAAACTTGAATTGGTGTTTGAAAAAACATAATAAAAAGGGGGGCCCCCGAATTTTGTAATTGAGTTAATTTAATGTTCAGGCAGGACGATTGAAAAAAATTAAACCCTGTTACACGTTTAAAAAAACCATTGATCATCTCCTGAACATTGTTTATATACTGTTACAAAATGTTCTTTATTTACCCTAACCAGTTAACAATATTTACGCTTGGAATGCATAGCTTTTGCAAGAAAACCCCTCCAAAATGGACTTGTTGGGGAAGATGCTGAAAATAATACATGGACCCAAAATCTTACAATATTAGTTTATGCAGCAAAGCAGACAAAAGGCAAAGTATTTTCACAACACCCAAGTCGATACTTTAAAACGGAGTAAAAAAGTCAATTAAAAATTTTGTGCTTTGATGAACTGTGCAATATTAATGCTGCAAAAATGAAGGATTATAAAATATTCCCATCTGTGATTTCCTTAAAAAATTGCTTCCCCAAAAGCAAATTTAACCAAGACCAAAAAAACATCAAACAATGCATACATACACATACTAAAAAAGTCTTTACTTCCTTATTTTAAAGCAGAACTAATTCCAGACAAAACCTTTTTGGGGAGTGAAATTTCCTTGGAGCTCCAGCTGTTTTTAAAAAATAAAAAAAAAAAAATATATATAAAAATAATTTAAAAAAAAAAATTTATAAAATATATAATAAATTATATATATTTAAAAAATATTATATATATTATTTAAAATTTTTTTTGGAAGAGAAAGCAATTGCACGTACAATAAAAGGCTATTTGTACTTACAGGTAACCAAGACCATATATGGGATATTTCTAAAAGCTGCAAAATCAAGTGATTAAATATGGGGTTGCATTTCTTTTTAACTCTTCCTGTTTTCTGAAAGAATTTATAAAATTTGAAAGATCAGCAAGAAAAATTAATTTTGTGAATTTCACCTCCACTTTAATTTCCGTGACCTAAAGACCTAAAGCAATTTCCGGGAGGCCACTGAAGAACCACAAAATTTTCTTTTGGGGGTCCGAGCTCCACACAAAGTTTTTAAATGAGCACATCCTTTCGATGTTGGACAAAAGCTGGAGAAGCACTCTGCTTGGTGGGGGAAAGGGGGAAATGGGATTTTTTTTTTTTATTGTCAAAAAGAAGGCTCTGTCAAGCAGGGTCGTCTTAATAGAAATATTGGCCTCTGGGCATAGCTGAGCACTGGGCCCTCCAACTAACACAACCACTTACAGAAAGAAAAATATATACACTATCGATGACAAACTTATAACCTACAATACCAACACATGATAATGAATATAGCACTGATCCAACAAAGACACAAAATAACCCCTGACATCCAGGGAATCTCAGGAGACGTCTTATTCAGTCGTTCTTTTTCCCTTTTATTCTCCATCTGACTCAGAACACCATGATGACTTCTCCTGGCCACAACTCGTCCCTGCAGAATTGAATGCACAAACCTTGACTTTTTCACTTTTTCACAAATTCCCTCCAATTCCCATCCTTTTGGGTGCCCCCCCTTAAATCTTAAAATTTTTACTGTTGCCCACAATAAAATAGATATAAGACCCCGAGTAAAGGGATCCGGCCCACTGTAGGTAGTAAAGTAACCTGTTGTAGGAACTAGGGAATAAATGCCCCTTTTAGGGAGATATACAGCCCCCCCGTAGGGAGTAAACAGCATCTGAAATAGGTAGGTTTTAATTGCCCATTAGCAGATACACAGCCCCCTGTTTAAACACCCCCCCGTAATAGTGTGGAAGGCAAGGTTTCCCGTCATAGAGGAGGTATTTATCACCCCAGGGGGCTGGCCTCGGTGATATAAAAACCCTTTAATGTTTTGCCAGCAGCAATATGCTGCTGAGGCAGTTTTTTTGTTTGTAGTCCGGGTCAGGTTTTTTATGGGCGGCCCAAGAGTCTGGGGGGACGGCCGCCCCCAATACCCAGCCCAGGTCTTACCAGCCAGATAAAAGGCAGCTGGTGCAGGTCATCAGGAGGTGTGCTTCTGGCCCTGAAATCAGAAGCTGTGTGCTGCCGAACTGTGAGGCTGTGTAGGCCTGAGGTCCTGAACTACAAGTCCGGTGAAAACTTTGCATTTGTTTATCGATCTCTTTGCCTGACGAAGGTCTTATTTTTTTTGCCACGGGTGCATTACATGCTGAAGAAAAGCTTTTTTGTTGGTGCACACTTTTTGAACTTTAAATAATCTTTATTTATATGTTTGGGACTACCTTGCCTCGTCCCTGCCTTTGTGCTGACCCCCTTACAAATTTGGTGTCTCGGATGCGGGCAACCATTCCTGGAGCACAACTTCATGCCCTTTAGGTCAAGGCAGCTGCAGATTTTAAAAAGTCAGACGGACAGCATGGAGGAGCTCGTTAAGCACCTGTCCAGGCTCAGCAGCAGCAGCAAGCCCACATGGAGACTGGCGAGCTCAACAAGAGACCAATAAAACTCCTGGTTCAGCAGATGGCGGGCTGGCTGAGCCCCCGCCGATCCAGAGAAGTGTGGCAACCCCAATGACCGGAAAGAGCCGAAAACGCGAGGAGGTCCGAAAAGGGAGGCGCTCCAGAAAATGACCCCACAGGACGATGTCGAGGCCTTCCTGATGGTGTTCGAGAGGGTAGCGGACCGGGAGAAACTACCCCCAAAGGGCAGTGGCCGAAGTCCTAGCCCCTTACCTCACTGGAGAACCACAGAAGGACTATTATGATCTGACCCTGCAAGATACCAAGGAGTACAGTAAGTTAAAGGCCGAAATTCTGGCATGACTGAGAGTGACGTTGGCAGTCCGGCACCACGGGTACATCGCTGGGGGTACAGTAAGGAGAAGCCGCCCCGGTCCCAGATGTTTGACCTGTTCCACCTGGTCCAAAAGTGGTTACAACCTGAGACCTGTACCCCTGCACAAATAGTCGAGCGAGTTGTGATGGACCAGCTTTATACATGCACTCCCTAAGTCCGTACAATGCTGGGTGGCACAGGGGGATCCCCAGAATCTGGATGACCTTGGGGGACTGGTGGAGAGATATGTGACTGCGGAACACTCTCTGAAGACTCAGGGGGACTGAGGGCACATTACTGGGGTGGCAGGAGTGTGGGGCTGACAGCTCAAAGAAGGGGTCCCGATCCACTATGGAGGGACGTCCTCCCGGCCAAGTTTGGGTCTAAACCCAGGCCAAAGGGGGTCCGGCCGTGAGACCATTTGTTGGGAAATGTCGGGCCCCCGGTCACATTGAAAGCCCAGTGTCCAGAGGTCACGAGCCAATGTAGTGCGGAAATGGGTCGGCGCGTTCATGGTTTTGCGCATCCTGGATGCAGCGCTATAACCCAGCCCTGGGGAAGGTCCACAGGTGTGCCAAGTAAAGGAAAAATGGCACTATAGTGTCGGGACTCCTGGACTCTGTGAGTTGGGTGACCCTGGTAGGGCCACACCCCCCTCCATGTGACTCCTTTGGGAAGCGGTTTTGGGCGTAATGTGTATCCACGGAGCCCACGAAGTATTACCCCTTTGGCCCAGTGACCATCGGCACAGACTGGACTACTGTGTCCCACAGTGTGGGTGTGGTGGACAATCAATGCACGATGTCATTGTTGGGCGCGATTTTCCCTTATTCTGGGATCTATGGGCGAAAGCTACATCACCTTCCCACCCAGATGCCAAGAGGTGGCAGAGGTTTATGGGACAGAAGTACCCATGATTTCCCTTTACAGTGTTGGTGGGGATGAAGAGGAGGCCACCTCCCGAAACCAATGTTCCCTGATCTAGAAGTATCCCCGGGGCAACTTTGGGACTGCCCAGCTCAGGGATCTAACCCTAAAAGGCGCACAAGGAGTGTAACCATGTTTAAATGGGGTTCCCCAGGAGCCAGGGGCAGATGAGGGGACCCCCCCCCATTTTGCAATGAATGGTGAGCTCTTGTACCGGGTGACCAAGGTAAAGGGATGAAGTCTTTCGAGCAGCTACCTGTACCCGTACCCTATAGCGCATGGTGTTAGACCTTACTCACTCTCATGTGTTTGGGTGGGACCTGGGGACAGAGAAGACCCAGGAACGGGTCTTACAGAAAATCTACTGGCCGGGGTGTTTTTAGGGAGATCAGGGATTTTTGTCAGTCCTGTCCCGTGTGGCCAGGTTACCTCTCCGGTTGCACATTTCCGTAGTCCCTTGGTACCGTTTACCCATAATTGAAGTGCCGTTTGAAACGGATTGCGATGGACCTGGTGGGGCCCTGGTGAAGTCAGCAAGGGGCCATCGGGTACATTCGGGTGGTCGTCGACTAGGGCGACCCAATACCCAGAAGCAGTACCCTTAAGAAACACCTCGTCCAAATCCATTGCCCGAGAGCTATTCTTCATATTTTCTAGAGTGGGTCTGCCTAAGGAGATCCTGACGGACCAAGGGACACCATTTTGTCTAGGGTGATGAAGGATCTGTGCAAGAAACCTGAAGGTTAAACCATTGCGCACCTCCGTATATCACCCCCCAAACAGACGGATTGGTGGGGAGGTTTAACAAAACCTTAAAAGCTAGTTGAGGGAAAAAAGTAGAAAGGGACAGTCGGGATTGGGGGCCGCTTTTTTACCATACCTCTTGTTTGCAATCAGGAAGTTCCCCAAGCCCCACCGGCTTCTCCCCGTTTGAACTAAATGTAAGGTCAGCACCCCAGGGGCTTGCTTGATATCGCAAAGGAGACCTGGGAGAGTGAAACTACGCCCTATAAAAATGTGATAGAGCATGTGGCGCAGATGAGGGACAGGATATCCAATGTGATGCCCATAGTAAAAGGCATCTTTTGCAGGCCCAGGAAGCGCAATCCCGGGTGTACAATCGGTCAGCCAGACTTAGGGAGTTCAAACCAGGGGACCGCGTCCTTGTCCTGGTGCCCAACGGGGGAAAGCAAATTTCTGCAAGGTGGCAGGGACCGTATGAGGTGGTGGAAAAAGTAGGTAATGTTAATTACCGGATCCACCAACCCGGGAAGAGGAAGCCCCGCAGATATACCATGTTAATCTGCTAAAACCTTGGAAGGATTTGAGGGCCTCCTGCGACCCCCTGTTTTGGTGATCCAGCCGAGGCTAAGGTTGAAATGGTTAAAATTGCTGAGACCCTGTCCCCATCACAGAAACTGCAATGTAAGGAAATGCCTTTCAACGGAATAAGGATCTGTTTTCTGAGTTACCAGGTCTTGTAAAAGGTATTGACATGAGATCCTTACTGAACCACATGTTCGGGTTAAATTTTAAAGCCCTACAGGATCCCTGAAGCCCGACGGGAAATAGTGACCCAGGAGGTCAAAGGATGGTACACTTGGGGTAATAGAGGAGTCCAAGAGTGGGGGGTCGAGCCGATAGGGTTGGTACCAAACCAAACGGAGAATGAGATTTTGTAATGATTACCGGAAGCTCAACGAAGTCTCCAAGTTCGATAGCTACCCCATGCCTAGGGTAGATGAACTAGTTGAGAGATTAAACCGGCCAGGTTACACACCACCTGGACCTCACAAAGGGTCACTGGCAAATCCCCTTGTCCAGGGAAGCCAGGGAAAAGAACGGCCTTTTCCACACCCGAAGGGTCTACCAATATGTCCGCATTGCCCTTTGGGTTACAGGGAGCACCAGCCACTTTCCAAAGGGCCATGGACCGTATTTTACGTCCCCACCGGGAAATATGCAGCGCCTACCTAGATGACATAAATCATTTTATAGCCGAGACTGGGAGAAATCATCTGCACAAGGTCCCCAAACAGTCCTAGATGCATTAAAGGAGGCGGGGTTTAAAGGTAAACCCCAGCAAGTGGGGCCATGGGTATGGAGGGAAACAAGTTAAACCTGGGGTATATGTAGGGAGGGGCGAGATCAAGCCACAAATAAAAAAAGGTTTGAGGCCATCCAGAACTGGCCACGTCCTCTTACTAAAAAGCAGGTGAGGGCATTCCTAGGGATCGTTGGCAATTATAGGAGATTCGTCCCTAACTTTGCAGAAATTGCAGTTTCCCCTGAACTGACCTTACTAAAGGCGCAAATCAGCCATGGTGAAGTGGTTCCCCAGAAGCTGAGCGGGCTTTTTCAAGAGCTAAAGTTAGCCCTGTGTAAGCAGCCTGTGCTAGAGCCCCTGACTTTGCTAAGGGAATTCATCGTCCAGACCGATGCATCAGATGGGGCTGGGGGTGTAATGTCCCAAGAGATTAATGGGGAAGAACACCCCAGTAGTTTACCTCAAGGGCCCAAAATTGTCCTCCTGTGAGAAGAATTAAATTCCATAATAGAAAAGGAATGTCTAGCGATCAGTGGCCTTAGACTCCCTGCGATACTACTTGTTAGGGAGGAAGTTCAAATTGGTATCGGATCATGCTCCCTTGAAGTGGATGCAAGAGAGCAGGGGGAACAATGCCCGGGTAACTCGGTGGTTCTTTTGCCTTGCAGGATTTCAGGTTCTCGGTGGAACATAGGCCAGGAAAAATGATGGAAATGCAGATGCCCTCTCGAGGGGACATTGTATGATGGCAGAAGGTGCCCAAACCCTCGGCTTTGGACAGAGGGGGGGGTAAGTAGGAAGGTCAGAGGTACCGTCATAGACGGGAAAGGGATTTATCACCGAGGTGGCTGGCCTCGGTGAAAAAAAAACCCTTTAATGTGTTTGCCCAGCAGCAATATGCTGCTGAGCAGTTTTTCGTTGTAGTCCGGGTCGGGTTTTTTATGGAGCGGCCCAAGATTTTGGGTGGACGGCCGCTCCAATACTCCAGCCCAGGTCTTACAGCCAGATAAAAGGCAGCTGGTGCAGGTCATCAGGAGTGTGGCTTCTGACCTGAATCAGAAGCTGTGTGCTGCCGAACTGTGAGGCCTGTGTAGGCCCTGAGGCCTGAACACAAAGTCGGTGAGACTTTGCATTTATGTTTATCGATCTCTTTGCCTGACGAAAGGTCTTATTATTTTGCCACTGGTGCATTACATGCTGAAGAGAAGCTGTTTTTGTTGGCGCACACTTATGAACTTTAAATAAATCTTTATATGATTGACTACTTGCTCTCGTGCCTGCCTTTGTGCTGACCCCTTAAAATAGGTACACAGCCTGCTGTAGGTAGGTGCATAGCCCCATGGTGATATATAGTCCCCTGTAGGTAGGTACACAGCCCCCCCTGTAGGTATGTAGACCCTTGTAGGGAGGTACACAGCCACCTGTAGCTAGGTATATAGCCCCCTTTAGGTAGTTATGCAGTCCCCTTGTAGGTACATAGCCCCCTGCAGGTAGGTATACAACCCCTGTAGGCAGGTACACAGCCCCCTGTAGGTATGTAGCCTCCTGTAGGTACACAGCCTCCACTGGGTATATAGCCCCTGTAGGTAAACAGCCCCCTATAGGTATATAGCCCCCATAGGAACATAGTACACTCTAAGCATATATCCCCCGTAGCTACACAGCCCCCTATATATACAATCCCTTGTAAGTAGATATGGCCGTTCTCAGAAAAAAGAAAAATGCTACTCACCTCTCCATGCTTAATCTGTTTTTTTTATGTTTCTTATGGAGTAATGGCTTCTTCCTAGCAGAGTGGCCTATCAGCCCAAGTTGATACAGTACTCATTTCACTGTGGATAATGACACAATCTTACCAGCTTCCGCCAGCATTTTGAC
Source organism: Phyllomedusa bahiana (assembly GCA_025379985.1). Classification (NCBI taxonomy): domain Eukaryota; kingdom Metazoa; phylum Chordata; class Amphibia; order Anura; family Hylidae; genus Phyllomedusa; species Phyllomedusa bahiana. The sequence goes on from JAODAL010000923.1 coordinate 216,249, forward strand.
AAGGTCATTTGCTTTTGTTCTTTCGTTGATATGCGCATGTGAGACCAAAGCATGTTCATTTCTGAGACACACAACCCATCTCCTTCCTGAGCGGTATGATGGCTGGACATTTCCATCTTGTTTGTACTTTTGTATAATTGTTTGTAGAAATGAACAAGACACCTTCAGGTATCTGGAAATTGCACCCAAGCATGCAAGTCCACAATTCTATTCCTGATTTCTTGGTGGATTTCTTTAACCTTCCCATGATGTTACACACAGAAGCAGTGTGTTTCTGTTATGCAATTTTCAGATACCTGAAGGTACATCCACAGGTGTGTCTCTAATTAACTCAGATGTTGCCAAAAAAACTGAATCAGAGGCTTCCAAAGACATGACATCATATGGCTGTCCCAAATTGTTTAAAGGCATAGTAATTCTAGTGTATGTAAACTTTTGACTTTGCAGAAAGCAATAAAAATGCCTTAAATGTTTCTCTCTCTCTCTCATTATTCTGGCATTTGGCAAATATAATTAATTTTGGTAATCTTAATTGACCTAAAACGGGTAAAGTTTATTCTGAGTTCATGTCATGAATATGTGTCTTTTTATATAGTTTATGTAAATTTACAGTTTCAACTGTAAATAAGAAAGGGCATTCCAAAATTATCGCGAAAGGTAACATATGTCAGATTTGAAAAATGGGGCTCCATCTTTAGGTCCAAACTGGCTGCGTCCTAAAGTGTTTAAAACTGTATGTACATTGAGAGTTGAAGCAACCTCTCATATTGTAATTGCTTCTGTTAAGGCTTGTCCCCACGGTCCCGGTTCTCACCCGGTTTTAGAGACGTTTTTCGGTTTTGAAAGCCGTCTATAAACCGGGTTTCAACCTTTTACACGGACCTGTATGGAAAATCCATGCAGCAGTCCCCACTGCACGGATTCTCTGCCGGATAGTTTTTTTAGACCGCCAGTGGTCCAAAAAACATTGGACATGTTCATTCTTCCGCCCAGTTTTTGGACGGAACATGAACATGTCAATGCGAAATGGGAGGGCTTTTCTCCGCAAACCGCGGAGAAAAGCCGTCGCCCTGCAGCCATGTACACAGCCCCAAAACAGAGGAAATACCGGTCTGATAATCCAAGCAGTGTTTGCCCTGTGCTCTGTAAACGGACCCTTAAAATTCCTAGATAACATTTAACATTTTTCTGAAAGTGATGCCCTTATAAATATGTTGATAGTATACAGTATGTAAGAACTGTTAACTTTATATTATTAGAATACTTAGTAGTTACACCTCAATATAAATAATCCAGCTGTATGACATTGCCTTAAAGAGGACCGATCACCAATGAAGGAACCATCTTGAAAACAGCTGGAGGGAGCAGCCATCTTGTGGTTGGCAGTTTAACAGGTTATGCCCTCTGATTCCAGGCTTGTATGTGTCAGAATTCCAAGCATGTGTGCACTGCAAACCTAGGTGTGAGAGCCTTCTATCAGCAGTGGGATTAGTGGCTCCACAGTACAAGCAAATTATAGTGCATCCAAAAGGGCACAGCAGTCAGCTTAGTGCAAGGTTTTAAAAGTTATTTGTATCTGGTAAGTATAACGTGTGTATATAATACCATATAATTTTTGGTACCATTCCGGGGTACATGTGAAATTTTGATCACTTCAATTACATTTATTGGGTGGCAAGATAAAATAAAGATAGCAATGTCTTTTTATGCCCTTCCTGGCATACAGTGTTAATTACATATTGACTTTGTTCTGTGGGTTGATACATTTACAATGATATATAATTTATACTGTTTTTTAGGTTTCTAGATGTAATAATATAACAAGTTATAGTGATTAGGATTCTGGAGAAGGGTCTGGATACATTTCTCGATGTAATAATATAACAAGTTATAGTGACCAGAATTCGGGAGAAGGGTCGTTGATCCAAGGATTTATTCTGATTGCCAGACTGGAGTTGGGAAGGAATTTTTTCCCTAACATGAGGACAATTGGTTTCTACTTCATGGGGGTTTTTGCCTTCCTCTGGGTCAACACTTTAGCAAAATTGGCTGAACTGGATGGACGTCTGTCTTTTCTTGGCTTTAAAAAATATGTGCACACAGAACAGCAGGACTGTGGTTTATGCTGCAGATTTGCTCAAAAACCCTGGTCGGTTTTCAGATTTGCCATCGGCCCACACAATTGTACAGGAATGTACAGGAATCCGACAGCAATCCTCCAGAATCCTGCGGAATATACAACATGTTGCATATTCCACCAGATTTTTAATGCGGCGGTTAAAAAAATCTGTGCTGTATAAACTACAGCATGGGTGTTTCATTGCAGTCTTTGCAGCACAGTGTACCGTCGGATTTTCAGCAGATTCGAAATAGTGTAACCACCGAAAATCTGACGGTATGCCTGTGTTATGTAGAGATAGTCTAAGTGCCAGCATGACTATACGATGTGTCCTATTGAAATTGTTGTGGAATGTACAATGTGAAATGTCTATTTCACCCACAAGATGGCTCCTTCATTCAGACTACACCCAAGATGATGTCAGAGAACTACAGGTTGCAGAGTGAACCAAATAAGAGCATAACCAATCATGGACTGACAAGTGTGCTTACCTAGGTGTTCTGTGTGGGGGTCTGCGCTCAGCCCTTCTAGTACTGTGCACCCAACTCTGAACAATAGGTTATAAAAGTTGCTGTTTACTTGAAATAAATTAGAAGTGTCTTTTACTGAGTGGGATTTTAGTGTCTGTTTCTTTGTGCTGCACCTTAAATAATCCGATTACAAAAAAAAACGGTTGACATCATGTTCAGTACCATTTAGGTGGTATCCAAAAACGCTGGCCTCCGAACAGGGACAGCAGGTTTCGGCCCCAGAAGTGCAGCCGAACGGGGACACCGGACCTGCCCAAAACAGACTAGGTGGAGTGCCAGTCCCACTAATACGGTAAGAAAATCTTTTTCTCGGGAAAGTCCCATCTCTGTACGGGGGCTCCTCGTGTTTGTACGGCTGCCTTCGGACCATTGAGCGGGTTTAAATTGTCGCCTGGGGGCCCAAAATTTTAAACCCTGTCTGTTAACGATTGTTCACCGGTTTTTTGTTGGGGGTGTGTTGATCTCGTTATTGTGGGGGGAAAAAGACGGGGGGTCCCGTTGACTTTGACGCGGAAGGCGGGTGAACGGGCGCAGAAAAATAGGTGAAGGAGACGGGGTTTGGCGCCTTCACTTTAAAAGGAAAATGGGTGAAGGGTCGCGGTGGGCGCATTCACATCACGGAAAAATGGGTAAAGGAGTTGCGGTGGGCGCCTTACATCACCGGAAAATGGGTAAAGGGGTGGGGGCGCATTTTCACGTTACTTTAAACCCTTTTCTCCCGTAAAGAAAGGGGGGGGGAAGTTCCTACATTTAACGGTGGTCGAATGCCCTTGTATTTTTTTGTTGTCTTTTGGGTTTTTAACTTATTAACTAGCGTTTAAAAGTTGGAGGTTGTAGATTAGGAAACCACCCAAAAGCCTCAGCAACTGGTTTTTTGGGACTTAGACCTTGGTCCGGGGGAAATTAGGAATTTTTTGTTTTGCCTTATTTTACTCGGGGTGGGCAGGGGTTAGGTGGGAACCTGTTGCAAGATGTATCGGGGCAAAAGGCCCGACTGTTGCCCCGGTCATAGATTTTAGCCTGAGGGGGTTTAAAAAAAGTGAAAAATTTTAAGGTTGTGGGGGAGAGGGCTGTTGAGTAAGGTTTGGGCTCAGGGACTCAAAAATAGAAAAAGGGGGGGACCTCCATGGGTTTTGGTGGCGAGAGAGGGGGGGGCCGTATGGGAAAAGAAGGTGAAAAAGTTGATGCAGGTGTATGGGTTTGAACATGGGGGGGATTCAACCTGAGGAATGGCAGAAAGCCTCATAGAGAGAAAGGCTTGTTAAAATCAGAACCTGCTGTTTGCAGCAAAACCCGGGTACCGAACGCAAAGGCAATCCATGCAGAAGGGGTGGATAGAGGAAAAGAGAGGAAAGCTCGGGGGAAAACCCAATGTTTTTTACTACAATGTTTTAAAAAGGTGAATCTTTTGTTTTTTGACCGTTGCCCCCCCCCCAAAATGGGGCCAACCCCTTTTTGGGAATTTGCCGTGGGGTGTGTTCAGAACCCAAAAAATGGTTTAAAAATTGTCACAACTGGGGTGCACCAGGGGCCCCACCCTTTCGGCACCAGGGCCCCCACTCTTTCCGCCCAACCCTTTTTGGCCCAATTGGAACCAAGATTAAAAACAGCAGCTAAACCCCCTTGAAAACAGACAAGCCATCCAGGTTTCCATGGACCCCCTGATATTGCCTAAAGGGGGATTTCTAAAGGTAAAAGCACATAAAACTCCGCCCCCATAAAGCGAGGGAAATCATTTGGCTGACCAACACCCAAAAAGGGCACCCCAAGGGGGTGAGGAAGTGGAAGCGAGTGAGGAGGACCAAACCCTAGGTTCAAGACTTTCCCCTCCAGGGGCATTTAATAAAATACAAAATCAACCCCCTGGAGGGGGGGAAAGGAAATGTGGGAAAAAAAGGGGACTGAAAAAAACTAGCAGTGGTCTGTATGAGAAGAACAAAGACCCTGTTCCCCAAGACACTCTACCCACGGGGTACAATGGGAACGGACCAGGACCCTCTCAAAAACCCTTTAAATTTGGTTATAGACAAATACTATTTGGGCCCCGGGAAATTTCAACTCTAACAAGCAACATGCGGGCATGTGCCATTTGCTCAGGTGCAACCCGGGAAAAAAACTGTAAATTTCCCCCGGAACCCATTGGCAAAACCATTACCCCCATTTCATGGATCCAGATTGACAAAACCAGATGCCCAAGTCTGGAAGGTATGAATACGCCCTAGTGGGGGTGGATATGTTCTCTGAATGGCCGGAAGCCACCCGGTGGTCAACATAAGGGGAAAAAAAAGCCAAGAATTACTAACAAAGGGGGTTTGTCGATATGGAATCCCAGAAGTCATAGAAGGAAAAAGGACCTGCCTTTTATACCAACGGTCCCCAAAAGAAATCGGGACGCTTGGGGAACCCAAATGTAGTGCAAATGGAAAGACTAAATGGCCCCTTTTAGTCCACATTTGGAAAGCAGCCGGGGGAAAAGGGGGATTCCTGGCCAATAGTTCCCATAGCCCTGTTCAGTGTAAATACACACCACGAGCCCCCCTTGGGCCCGTCCCCCTATGAAATCTTTTGGTTCTGCCCCCGGGTTAGGACCTATTTCCCACAACGCTCCAATGCAGTCTGATGTAAACTACCTTTTACCCCCACTTGAAAAGAGTAACTAAAATACATGCCGATTCCCTTCCCCTTTTTGCAGATCCCCGACGCCTCCCTGGGCCCATGAACTGAAGCCTGGAGATTGGTTTTTACTTGAAGAATTTGTGAGGAAAACACTTGAACCACAATTGAAGGTCCATTAGGGTTGTTTAACCACACCCCTTGTGAACTTTCAGGGAAACCCCCTGGGGGCATCTTTTCCCTTTTAAAGTTGCAACGCCCCCTGAGGATGGGGAGACAGTTTGCTGTATCTTAGCTGCCTCCTAGGGGGTGCCTGATTCAGGCCAACAAGTACCATTACCAAAGAAACCCGGGGTCACCACCTTTGGGAAACTCTACCGACCAAGTGGCTAATAACTTTTATTATTGTAAAGTAGTGCAAGTACCCCCCAAAAAAGGAAAGTTGGTGGGGAAAGACCCATAGGTTTGGCACAGTGGCCATGCGTAAGGAAGGCACCCCGTACTTATGTGCCCCGGATGATTTTTTCGGAAGCAAATGTGGTAATGGGGAGCGGTGGGCTGGAACACTGGAATATTGGGGATATAAACCACAGAGTGCTCTTAACGAAGGGATAAGAATGGCAAGTCACTTATTCCCGTTACTTGTCCCGACCAGCCCCCGCGGAAAGGCCCTGAGGCTTGGGCGTCTCAGAAAAAACCCCCCGCCGGGGGGGCTGGACTTATATTTAGGCAAAAATTTTGGGTCAGGAGACAGAATTGGGGGTAATCAAGCTGAAACATGTATGGTTCCGAAGTGTGGCAATGTTGAAAACCGGCCAAAACTCCTGATCCACCGTCCGTTTAAACCCCTTAAAGCCTCATGTCCAAACTTTCAAAGACTGGTAGTATAGCCGACCCGAAATTTGATGATTTTTTTACAGAGAGACGGATTCCCCGACAAAAATCTGTGGGGAAGGGTTAAATACACTGCTGACCAACACAATAGCCAACTGTTATGTCTGTTCAGGTGCTAGAAATGGGGGCGTTAACCCAAACACAACGAAAACACCAAAACCTGGGGGGTGGGGTACAATTTACCCAGGAATTATATTCCTACCGGGGTTGGGGAAAGGGAGGTTTTTGGGGAACTTCACCCCAAAGGGGTATGTTAAATACAGTAAAGAGTGGTAGTCAACACAAAAAACCCGGCCCCTTTTCCCCAGTAGGGTATTTTGGATTTTGGAACCTTAAAATCAGAACCAGATTACAGGGTAAAGAACAGGCGTGTGCCTTGGGAAAAAATTTCCATCCCTTCCCCATTCGGAGAAGCCACTAAAAAAAACTCTTTCCTTCCCACAGCGGGAAAAAAGGGAACCTCCCCTAAAGGAGCTTTGAACCCCTGTGTTATTGATGCCCTAGGAGTCCCAAGGGGGGGTACCAGACAAGTTCAAGACCAGAGACCAGGTTTTCTGTAGGGTTTTTGGGGCCCCAATACCAATCATTACTGTTAGTAAAACGTGGTTGGATCAATTACATCAATAAATCAGCCGAGATTTTTGGATTTTACAAGAGATAGGGCCTAGGCAAACGGAAAGTCCAAAAAATTTTGCTATGGCGTTTTAATGAAGGCCTAGAATGATGTTAGGAAATGAGGGAGTTTGGGAAAGAGGGGAAACAGGCCAAATGGGGAAAGTCATGTTGACTTAAGAAACTCCCGATCTCTCGGAGGGTTGAGAAGAAAATCTGGTTGACCATCCCCGGGGCAGCTGGGGTTTTTTGGTTGAAGGGTTTTGGGAAGGAGCCTGTACAGTGGGATTGCTGTATTTTGATTTGGTTATTCTGGCCCCTTAATTGTGTGTTGTGTTTTCCCCTTTTTTGAGGAAACTATGGAGAAGCGGGTTTTAATATCACCTACATATGCTAACCAAGATTTTGGAAAGGATGCGACCCCATACGCCCCTGCAGTCCCCTTTCCCCCCCGGTTATAACTTATGGGACTGTAAGGAAAAACCTAGAAAAACTGTGAACACCGAAATACAATCTGTTTCCCCGTGAAAGAAGAAGAGCGATATACACTCCTGAAAACAGTTCCCCCCGTTGACAATTAGTAGGGTGAGATGGGTATCCCGGGTTAATTTGGGGGTCGTCCCTTTTTTGGGGGGCCCCCTCCGCTAAGGGAAAGGTTTGAAATAGAATAGGGAAGATAGGGAAAGGTGGGAAAAATATTTCAAGGGGGGACTGTTGTGGAATGTACAATGTGAAATGTCTATTTCACCCACAAGATGGCTCCTTCATTCAGACTACACCCAAGATGATGTAAGAGAACTACAAATAAGAGTGAACCAAATAAGAGCATAACCAATCATGGACTGACAAGTGTGCTTACCTAGGTGTTCTGTGTGGGGGTCTTCACTCAGCCCTTCTAGTACTTTGCACCCAACACTGAACAATAGGTTAAAAAAGTTGCTGTTTACTTGAAATAAATTAGAAGTGTTTCAAATGGGGCTGGGAGTTCAGTGTCTGATTTCTTCTGTGCATGCACCTTAATACATCCGATTAGAAAACCGGTTGACAATCGTGATTCAGTACCATTTAGGTGCTGATCCAAAACAAAATAATATTTATAGCGTGTCTTCTACTACCCCTCCGTAACTTAATTTATCAGCTGTGCAGCTGAAAAGGAGGTATATCAAAAGTTCACTTTGTAGGGACATACACTGCACATACATATCATTCCAACAAATTTTGACAGTAACTACATTACAGACACATGAACACTCAGTATACATAGGCACGTACATCTACCATGTAGATGTAAGCATACAAATACAAATTTATTTCCCACAGGTATACTTAAAAGGCATAAACAACGTAGAAACTCAGTATTTAACTCCATAAATAGATATGCACACGTACATACAATGATTACGTTATTGTAATGTAATTAAAATGCATATATTACGTAATTTGGAAATATATATATATATATATGCGCACACAGAATGAAAACGCACAATTTTGCACACACACACATATATATAAATGCACACAATTTTGCATATGTTTACACTAATTACATAATTTGACGTATATAAATGTTCTATGTAATACTAATACTGTAGCACTTAATATACTATATATGGTACAAAAAAATCTATATACTACACAAATAAATCAATATATATATATATATATATCACTTAGTCACATTAGTTGTGATATACTGACACTATTGGCTATTACCTTTTCTGTGCAAAGAACACCAATAAAAGGGAGAACCTGGCAAGTGGTAGAAGCCAGGGCCCCAAAGCAAACTTTTGGATGTAGGGCTATTCAGGCAGGCAGCCTTTAGGGGGCTATCTAGGCAGGCTGGGAGGGCTATCTAGGCAGGCTGGGGGGGCTATCTAGGCAGGCTGGGGGGGTCTAAAGACAAGCTGGGGGGTCTAAAGGAAGGCTTAGCGGGTACACAGGCAGGCTTAGGGGGGTAAAAAGGCAGGCTTAGGGGGTATACAGGCAGGTTTAGGGGGTATACAGGCAGGCTTATGGGGGTATACATGCAGGCTTGGGGGGGGTATACAGGCAGGCTTAGGGGAGTATACATGCTTTCTTAGGGGGGTATACAGGCAGGCTTAGGGGGTATACAGGCAGGCTTAGGGTTGTATAGGTAGGCTTAGGGGTATACAGGCAGGCTCAAGGGGTGTATAGGGAGGCTTAGGGGTATACAGGCAGGCTTAAGGGGTGTATAGGCAGGCTTAGGGGGTGTATAGGCAGGCTTAGGGGGTGTATAGGCAGGCTAGGGGGTGTATAGGCAGGCTAGGGGGTGTATAGGCAGGCTTAGGGGGTGTATAGGCAGGCTTAGGGGGTGTATAGGCAGGCTTAGGGGGTGTATAGGCAGGCTTGGGGGTGTATAGGCAGGCTAGGAGGTGTATAGGCAGGCTAGGGGGCTGTATAGGCAGGCTAGGGGTGTATAGGCAGGCTTAGGGGGTATACGGCAGGCTTCGGGGTTGTATAGGCAGGCTTAGGGGGTGTATAGGCAGGCTTAGGGGGTGTATAGGCAGGCTTAGGGGTGTATAGGCAGGCTTAGGGTGTATAGGGAGGCTTAGGGGGTGTATAGGGAGGCTTAGGGGTGTATAGGCAGGCTTAGGGGGTGTTTAGGCAGGCTTAGGGGGTGTTTAGGCAGACATAGGGGCAGGTAAAATAATAAATAGTTTACTTACCTTGGGCCACGCTCCCCCGATGCGCCGCTCGCTACGGTCTGCTACTTTCCCTGCAGCCTCTGATCACAGAGCGCCGGCAGGGGAAGTAGCAGAGCGCATCGTCTCTCCGCTCTGCTACCTCCCTGTAGCGCTGCCTCTGAACGCTCGGACCGGAGGACCCGGGCGTTCAGAGGCAGCATGCGCCAGGCCCCTCAGCTCCCTGCCCGCCGCAGTGAACTTTTAAGTTCACTGCCGGCAGGCACAGGAGCGGAATTACCGGAGTACGGTCACAGTAGCAGCTTCTTCGAGACGCGGGCCCCCCTGAGCGCACGGGCCCCGGAGCAACTGCTACGTTTGCTACCCCAGTAGTTACGCCCCTGTCAGGGATCATGCTGACAGGCTGTGAAGAGTTCATTTCTGCTGCACAACAAAGTCCCGTTTTGGCTGTGACTTGTATCTAATTTACGATCAGAGGTCAGCAGAGTGTGTGCTCTAAAACTAACTTCTGATAGTTGTAAAACAAAAGCTCACACAAGTTAGGATCCTACAGGGCAGCAGTGTTACGCCTCGCTGCAAGCCCCCTGTGACAACTAATGCTGCTGCCCGACTTCCCCGTACATATTATAGTTCTGTGAACATTATACAGTACTTCTGCATCATGTATAAAACAGTGCCTGTATAATAACCCCCCTGGACAGCTGATCCATAGGTAGTCCCTGCTACATACGATCAGCTGTGCGGCGCCGAGCTTCACTGAACGGACACAGTGCTCAGCGCTGCTAAGAATTGTAGGCTCTCCTTTATCTGTGGAGCGTGCTTTATCTGCAATCTCGGGATAACACACACTCCCATGATGCATAGCAAAGTGACATCATCAAAGCAGAGGATGTGGGACGTTATCTGTGAGAGCCTGGCGGCAACTTCGAGCTGGAGTCGGCTCATTAGCATATGTATCACATGACCCAAAGAGGCGTTTTTCTCAGGTTAGGATGCACTTTGTTAATGACTTATATTTTAAAAAATTTATTTTTTTATATTTGCTTTTAAAAACAAATGTAAAAAATTTGGTGATAGGTACTCTTTAAAGTTTTTTCACCATGCTATTTTACAGACCATGTTCTCAGAGTCGGACTGGAGGCCCTAGGGCCCTACCAGTGGAATTTAATTCTGGGGACCCAACAGTGGAATTGACTATGGGGTTCAGCAGTGAAGATGATTCTGAGGGCCCACCCTACAGCTACTGTACATCCCTCTTAAACTTTGTTTCTTGCTTTTTGCCTCTTTCTTTCTGCCAGTCTTCCTCTCCCAAGGATGTATATGTAGTTTTAAAGAAACTCCAGATCTGCATTGCTCACAGTCTCATTGGAGGTTTGCCCTGTTCTCCTGTGGGCCAATCCAAGCATGCCTGCTTTTTAAAGACAGCTTTATGCTCACAATTCCTTGTTCGGCTGTGGTTGGTTCTATGATTGGAATATCATTTTGGTATTCCTAGCTGATCCTGTTACAGTGAGATGAATGCTAGAGGTTTGTAAACTTTAGTGGACAAGACTACAGAGCTCTAAAGGGTTAAAGCTCATCAGTACAGACAAGTTCCTGTGCTGGAGATAACATAGCAAGGAGTGACGTCATCATGGTCGGACAGGTCATCTGGAACAATGAAAGAAGATAGAGGTGGTTGGCAACATAGAGAAATTTGTCTACACTGGCAGTGTAGACTGCTATATAAAATCTCAGTTATCTCCTAAACAAAGCTAAATCTGAACAGCAATATATTTGGTAATAGTCTTAATTTACATTTGCCTACATGTTTAGAGCTAATCACTGGGGTGAGGAAACCCCTTTCAGGGAGCATTTCTTACTCCATTGTTGAGTTCTTAACCTTAATTATTCCAGCCCTCTGAAATTATAGTTTGCAGGTTACAAGGGTTTTCATGTGATGATAGTCAGGGTAATATAAATTAAACATGAATGGCTGAATGACCTTGCACTCTTTAATGCACACGTAAAATACTGAAGCACTTTGCTAGAGTTACTGCATCCCAATTATATTCAGTATATGCTTATATCTGCAGGATGTATAATTTATATAAGATTCCAGAGTGAAACAATGTTATGACTGCTCCTTGGCTTACATCACTGATGTATGATGTAATTAAAGTTTCTATCTTACTATGACTATGACAGATAGCATGAAAAGGTTTCTGCCAATTTACAATGTTTTCTATCCTAAATGGATGAACAAATATTCTGTAAACCTATCATGCAATAACCTATCCTAATTTTCCTAAAACTCTTTTATAGAATAAAAAGGCCAGAAATGTTTCTATGAATATGGTAACATAATGGTAATAACTGCGGCTACAGGGATTTAGAAGCTGTCTTCTTAGTTGCATAGCTCAATCCACCTCCAAAATAGATATTTTAATACTATTCTATTCTTTATAACTTAAACTTACAAGTCAGACATGCAGAACTCTCAGGGGTCAACACCTTATGACCTTAACTGACAAACAGTGTTGCCTGTGTTGTCTCAGGTTATAACTTATAGTCTGAAAAATGCACCACCTCTGAGAAATACAGAAGTCATTTAAGTCTTCCAGGTGGCAATAACTCACGTCTGGACATATGTAGAACAATAGTCAACAAAACACACAGGTAAAACATTGGTCCTTTTTAGAGATTTTGACTGTGTTTTGGCTGAGGAACTTAAATTCAATGATAAAGATAGTGTATGTTGTGCTATCTTAGGTTCACATGGCTATATCCAAATGTATATAAGAATATAAATTTGAATTATTTGTAAGTTGTGTGAAGGATCTAATTTTTAATACGTTCTGTGAGACAGTAACAGGCAGCGTTATTGAGGGAAGGTATATTTCCCCTAGAACACTCTCTTATGCAGCTTTAGGGAATATATGGGCAGATGCGGGTCACCGAGAGGCCTGGGATCAGTGAAGGAAAACCGGCAGCTTGTGTGTTAGTAGCACTATGTTACTGACACATCTTCGTTTTTAGTATAGTGGCTCCAAGCCACTTTTTCCGGGCTGGTCCTTTCCTGGAGTGGCCAAACTGATGGGTGGGAGGTCACTCCCACGTACCAGGTGAGGCTAGTAACAGGCTCCAAAAAGCCTGTGCCTGCAGGCCTGTATCTGTCTCTTGTGGAAAGTGTAAAGAGAAATGCCGTACTGGGATCTGCAGACTGAGTGAATCAAAGAGAAACCCTATGTTAGTAAGTGCTCTACCAAGCAGGTCTTTTGTTTATGTATTGACTGAAGTTTAAGGCCTTTGTTTCTCTGTTTGCACTTACTGAATAAACCCAGGCACCGCCTGGACTTGGACTACCCTCAATTATATTACTGATTTAAAAAAATACACAGAAATCCAGGACCGTCTTTTTTAACAACATTGAAACTTAGACCAAATTTGCTTATAAATGATCAAACCTGTATTTAGAAAGTTATGGCTCTATATTAGCGTCAGACTGGAGTTTCTTTGACCCAAAATCAACCTAAACAAAAGAAATGTATGTGTACACTATTAATTGTTTTGTAAGCTGAATAGTTATCCATGCACAAGCAGGACATGTTATCAATAAGTTATTTGTAAATCAATCAAGAAATAATAAGAAAAAATAACTAAGAAATTGACCCCAGTGGCAAGTAACTGGCACCAAAGTCTGCTCCAGATGGAGTTGTCTTCTTCTGGACTTCAGGAGCTAATAATTTTGTTTCGAATTTAGGCCCAAAGAGGATCCTCTGATATTCTGATAGGCCAGTCCAGATAACTTAGCACTGAAATTACCCCAAGTAGTTTTTATTGCATGGTCACATCCGTTTTAAGCTTGCAGTGTTATTGAGCTGGGCTGCTCTTTCTTTCTCTTGTGATGTGAGGAAAATTTATGTATAGCCATTTACCAAATATTGTGATGTAAAAACTATAGCATTTGTAAAAATTCTTTGCACAAATAAGTTTTCATGCACTAAACAAGTAACATTTGTATACATAGTTGCACAAACATATTTTCATATACTTAAAGGGGTTGTCTCACTACATTGATTCATCTTACCTCAGTCCTGTTTTCTTGGTTTCATTTTGAATTCAGAGGCATGTTTACGGACTTCTACTAGGCTGCAGTAGAAGCCAGGTCTGTAGCTATATCAACCAGTGCTGGCAGCCTATCAGGATAGATAAAACAGGTCTGTAGCTATAGCGACCTGTGGAGCTGATGCAGCCCATACAAGAGGGGATATCTCAGGATAGGTAGGACACTGTTAATGGACATATACTGCAAAGTGACTTGTTTTTTTGCAAGATCTTTAACATAAACAGCAATCCTTGAAGTGAGACAACCCCTTTAAGTACATAGAAATGACTTATTGTTTTAGTCTTGGAATGTTTTGATGAGATGTACAATTCTAGCTCGATCCATGCTCATACATCAAAAGTTCTAAGTATTATAAGACAGAAGTTAAAACATCAATGTGCTTAGGGTTCACTCATAAATATGACAGCTTAAGTGTAGACAAAATATTGATATGACTGTTTCCTTTAAAATGATTGCAGCATTGTGTGCAAGAAAGGAATAGAGAGAGACAGGTTTGCTAGTTGCAAGTCCCTTTTAAACTATGCCAGTGTCTGTGAGTCGAAGGTCATTATATGTGCTCTGACAAATTGCTTCCCTCTGTTTTCCCTCCTGATTCTTTATTGCTTTTCTTACAGCAAGTGAAAGGAAGATAGCAGACACAAATGAAAGCTGAGTTTGATGGATACTCCCTACAAAGTTGGGTTTTCATCTTGATAAGGTGTAAAACTTAGGGCTCAGTTATCTCATGTGTAAGCACTGGTACCAAAGTCTAGGCATTTTCTGTCATCTTGACATTCTGCAGTGTGCTATTGGGAGAATGCATCTTATGGGCAAGAACGATTGATTTTGCTGACTATAGTCAGGCAACTGTTTCATGATGAATTTTATAATGTGCAATTTATCATTTTCCAGTCAATGCACCACCATCAATACTCAAACAAAAAAATAAGCACAAGCTAAAGTTTGGTACTTGTCACTCCTTTGAGTGGGTCACACCAAGTTCATGACCCTGTTTATCTCAAAAGTGCCAAAACCTAAGTTTAACATGGAATTCTTTACTTAGAACATGTAAAATACTTTTTTAGTAACAAGTTCTAATACCAGTTTATGTCAGATACACCGATGACAAGTCCTATATTACTGAAACCTGCTGGAAAAAAAGATTCAACCACATATTCCCCTCAGAAAGAGGAGCAATGTCTCTCCTTGGGGAGAGCACCATACAGATGTGTGGAGTTTTGAGATTGCCTTCTTGCCCTCCACTAAGCATCTGCATATCACAAGGAGAGATATTCCTCTTTCTGTGACACTCATTGCTTCCCACCCAGCCAGCCAGTACACTCTGCTCTGCACTGATGAGGGACAAAACCCCGACACAGATGCAGATGGGTGATACTGGCTTGGCTAATATCTCTTTTGCTTTTCAAAGATTTAGTGAGTCAGAAGCAAAGTGAGGATTTGTTACATCCAATAGAGGGTGCCCCAGCTTCTCAGCTCCCTTCCTATAATGCCTTGTGATACATGTACATTAAAAAGAGTAAGGTTTCTTGTAGGCCTGTAATGACAATTGGTGGCAATGAGACATTTTATGTAAAAGTGTGGACTGCTTTTAGAATGCACTTATCTTTCTTTTACTGTAATACAGAAGGTGAATGTTAAGTCAGTGTGAAAAGAGGAGTGGAGCCGCTGCACTCGGTGCAGTGCACCTGCACCGAGTGCAGCGGCTCCACTCCTCTACAACGTATTCTAATGAAACTTTGAACTGTTTCCATAAAACAGGATGAGCCTTGTTCTACTACCCTTTGTGGGATATGAAAATGTGCGGTAAGCCCAAGTGACAATGTAATGTTTTATATTTTTCTATGAAATAAGTAAAGTTGTTTTTTTTAAAGAAAGTTATTTGTTGCCATAAGTATCTTTTGATTAAGTACCTATTCTTGGATAAGCCTCTGAGCATGGCAGAGATTGGAGGCTTTCCCCTGTCCCCGCTATTTAAACCTTTGATTGCAGTGGTCCAAGACTATGGCATGATCAAAGGAGTTTCCCTTACCTATTGGGAAACTGGGTTTTCCAATGTCATTTGAGCCTTGGGAAAACCTACAATAGCCCCAAGGCTGTCTGGGTAGTAAGTTGCCCGAACAGCAGCCTGTGTCATACTGACACAGTATATAATGTGTGAGCATATAAGATGCTAGCACATTACGGGTGACAGCCTGATATCAGGCACAGCCCCGATCATACATTTTTAAATCTCCGGAACGCCATTATCGGGCGCATTACATAGCGCCTGCAGTGCTTTGTAATGCGCCCAATCTTGGGGGGCATGCGGGAGGCGGGGCGCACTGGAACCATAGCGAATCTACATATTTATAGCTTCGCTACGGCATTTCTAGGCACACAACAGCTGGAACAGGTATACCACTGTCAATTTGGTATACCTGAGCCAGAAATGTTGCCCTAGTGCTAGAATGCAACTGATTTATGGCCCACTGTAGATCGGGTTCATAAATCAGGCGCATTCTATGCCATTATTATGTGCATGAAAGTTGGCCTTAACACGCCAAATTTCATGCATGTCGCTGTATATGTGTATATTAAAGTTCACAATATTTATCCGTTAGGTGGAATGAAAAAAGTTAATATAAAAAGTGCAAAAAGAAAACATAATAAAATAAATATTTAATGTAAAAAATAATTGTGCCAACATTGTACAAAATTATACACACAAAAAAATACACAAATTAGCTATCTGCACAACCATAATGGCCTGTAGAATTAATTTAACAGGTTACAAAGGTTACAAAAAAAATGCAGAAATATGTTTTTCATTTCATGACAATTTTTTTTTAAATAAATGACACAATAATTTATATGTATCCTCAATCTATACAAAAATATAACTTCACCTGCATAAAGCAAAGCCTCATACAGCTGCGTCACTGAAAAAAGGACAGGGAAGAGCACAAAGCTATAGAGCTAAAGTTTGTCAGTAAGAAAGATAAACAAGCTCCTGTGCTGCTGATAAGACACAATAGGGAGTGACATTATCATCCTGGCAGGGCTGCTGGTGCAGAAAGAGGTGGTTTATAGCCTAGGAAATCGTCTGTAAACAAGCAAAAGATAACAACTGCTCTAGCTCTAAAATGAAGCAAAATCAGGACATCAGTATTTGGTAATAGTCTGTTTATATTTGTTTACATGTTTAAAGCTAATCAGAAATAAACATACTTAATTATTGATATTTTACACATTTCTGGTTCCATCTTGTGTGGTATGATACCTATTCTGCCTGCATTTTGTATATTTTATGCAACTCTCGAAGCATTACTAGTAAAAGCATAAACAATGTCAATTACAGATGGTAAGAAATTGAAGGATATCTTGTCTGAGCCTCATTATTTTGATTTGAAGAGGCAGTACTAGTATACTACAAATGCCGAAAACCCCAGAGAAGATGAACAGGTTGATAACAAGAACATAAAACTGCCAAAAGCTGCTAAAATTGAGCGTGCTGTCTTTCAGCACTGTCGACTGTACAGCACAAACAACATACAGATCTCAGCCAGTATCATATTTCTTAGATTTTATGTATGAAAATATACAGATAATGTCAAGAATAAATCCCCAGCATATCTACAAATTATATTTACTTACATTATATTCATTTTTTCAGAAATGAAGGTGTCCTTATTTTGTCAAGCTTGGTCAATTTGCATTGAGTTATTTGATGATTATGGTAAAAGTGGAAACTTCCATCACCTGGGTTGCAGTCTCTTAAAGAGAACTTACCACTTAACCCCTGATGACACAGCTATTTTCGGAATTATGCTTTTTGTTTTCTCCTCTCTGTCTCTCAAGAGCCAGAACTTTTTGTTATTTTTCCATCTATATAGACGAATGAGGACTTGCATTTTGTGATACAAGATATACTTTTTAAAGTTACCATTGATCATGTTACATGATGTACTGAGAAATACAAAAAAGTAATACAAACCGCAATTGAGCCATTTTTGTGGGGAGTTCTTTTTTATGGAGTTTACTTTTCAGTTTAAAGGACATGATATCTATATACTGTGAGTCAGTATGATTCCAGCAATATAATTTTTTTTAGTTTTCATTATGTTTTACCGCTTTAAAAAATAAACATTTCCTATGTTATAGCTGTGTGTGGTTCATTTTTTGCAAGGAAAGGTTTATTGGTACCAATTTGGACTGTTTGCCACCTCTTGATTCCTTTTCATCACAATATTTTTGTTTGTATTGTCTTACTCAATTTTGACACACAGCTTTATTTAAATGGAAATAATCGATTGACTTTAGTATTACATTGATCCAGCGAAAGCGAGCCAAGGGCAGCTCGAGAAACGCGTCGTTCTGTTAGATTTTTATAATTTATTTTTATAGGTGTCAAATAAAATGTACTTTAATGTGGATACAAGTGTTATATGTTTTATTGATACAGGCACAATTTTATAAATTTAGTCTTTAGTGCTTTTTAAATATGGCAATCACTGGTTAAAGTGGGAAACTGTGTTCTACTACACATTTTTTACCATGGGTTCCATAAACTGCAGTGGATCCATCGTGAAGCAAGGTACAAGGTGGCTCAGCTAGTCCAGGATATCGGGACACTGACTGTTGAAGCAACATCGATCCCTTTAACACTGATGTATGTGGTTTGAATGAGTTGTACCATCTACTGTACAGCTCATTCAGGTGAGCAAACCAATACCTTTTTTATTAATTTACTGATAAAAGGTTAATACACGAGGAGCGCTTTGTGTTTTTAATACCATTGCAGTATTGTTCCTGCAATTGTATTGCGGGTGGTAGATGTAGGACCTCAATAGACTGCAGTCCCATTCTCTAATCAGATAGCTAGATATTCTGCTCACATTTACTGCCGTGTCTAAATGATTGAATGGCCAGCATCTGTAATGGTCTCTGACCCCAGCTGCTGTCGGCAGTCGCCAGCTGTATGGTCCAGAAGAAGGATATAAATGAACTGGCATGAAATATTTCATCAAAAAAGCTGAGGCCCAAATATCTGTTATTAATAAGGGACTAAACTTTGTGCCCTCTTCTACTAACCAGTTTTTCGACTTTACCATAGACTTTTACAAACTATGCAGGGATATAAGAGACAAACAAAACAAGGATGCTAGAATTTGGAGAAACAGAACAAATTTTCTCCAAAATTTTTTTTAAAAAAGTACTTTTGATCCTGATATCTTGTGTCCAACTTTGGATTTCAGCAATTAGTTACAAAAGACATGACAGAAGTTGGGATAAAGTCATCAAGCGTATACCATCTAATCTAACTAAAGAAGAAAAACAAGCATTGACAGAATTGAGAAATGATAGATCCATTGCTATTAAGAAAGCAGAGAAAGGGGGGGCACAATTATTATGGACACAATGGAATACATTCAGGAAGAAAATAGGCAAATATCTGAAACCACAGTATATCGTGCACTAGATAAGCTCTTACTGGAACTGTAATTATGTACTCTGCGGAACTATGGAAAAAGGACTTATGTCTGTATACATTAAATGTATGCTTATACAAGAATATCCATGCATTCCAATATTGTATATGGTACCCAAGGTTCATAAATCCATTCAGACACCACCAGGTCGCCCAATAGTTTCGGGTACTGGCTCTATTTTAGAACCCCTTGCGGCATACATTGATAATTTTTTACAGAAAGCTGTAAAAAGAGATGTGTTCTGTTTAAAGAACACTGGTCAATTTTTTTATTATTTAGAACATCTAGACTGTAGTAATGTCACCTAAATGTGTACACTTGATACAAATATTCCATATGAGGTATGGAGGCCATACGAGAGGCACTATGTAAGGACTTCTCTTTGTCCAATGCTAAGGTAGCATTTTGTCGCTATTAGAGATAGTCTTGACAAAAACTTTTTTCGTTTTGGGAAACGATTGTTCCTTCAGCTACAGGGTGACCACAATGGGGTCCTCAGTAGCGCTTAGCTACGCAAACATCTTTATATCATGGTTTGAAACCAAATTTATACGAACGTCTGCTCATTTTGTAAATGTTAAGGCTTGGTGTAGGTATGTGGACGATGTCTTTGTCCTCTGGACCGGGACTGTTGATGGGCTGCATGGACTGGTTGATCATATCAACGGTAACACGGCGCTCATCCAGTTCTCAGTCACGATATACACAGAGGTCATCCAATACCTAGATGTGGAGATACACAAGTCAGATAATTGTTTACATACTTCTTTGTATGATAAAAGCAACCATTAAAAACCATTAGCGGATATTGGCCAGTGATCCCAACTATGGTATTCTACTCAGGGATGACCCGCAGTTTGTATATAGAAAGGAGCATACCATAGGTAATGCTTTGGTATCATCTGATTTTAGAACTCATCCAAAGACAAGACAGAAACTGTTTGCCACAATGAAAAGTGGCACATATCCTTGTTTATAATGCCAGAATTGTCATTCTATAGTCAAGGGCCCTGTCATTTACCCCCTGCCCCAATTTAAAATAATGCTAAAATTTTTTACTTTAAACCAAAAAAAAAATTTTTTTAAACCCAAATTTAGTCAAAAATCTAAATTTCTTTTCCTAGAAGGGGGTCACATTCCCCCAGAACCGCCCCCCCAAAAAAATTTTGGGGACACTAAAAAGCCCCTTTGGTGCTTTACAAACCCTTTTTGCGGAAAAGTTGGAGCTGACCTGTTAAACATTTTTTTGCTCAAAGTACGAAATAAACGGTGCCCCCGTTCATAATGTGCCCTTAAAGTATCGCACTTGTAAATTGATGGCCCGGGTATAGAGCAGGCTCAGCACGTGAGCAAGCACCATACCTCCCTAATACCATTGCCCTGTAAATTTTCTCCTGTGATCTGTTTTTCTTCTCAGTTCCTAATACTTTTTCAGTGGCTTACCTATATAGCAATCCAGTGCAGAGTAGCCCAAAAGCACGGGGTTTGCTTAAAGTCCATTCTTACAAACCCCAAAAAATTTAATAAATGGTAAAACCCAAATGTAGCAAGTGTGTGTGATTAAAAATACACGGGAGGAACCATTATCTTATGAGAAATTACAGTTCAAAGCAAAAGGGTAACAATGTTTTGATTTTCAGGCTCCAATACTTACCATCCACTACAGCTTTGAATGGGAGACCATCATTTTATAGACAATATCTTGGCTATCCCTTTTACCTCAATTTGATTGCAACTTTTAGTATGCTTATTTACGTTCCCTTTATTTTAACTGCTTGTTACGGTTTGCTTTAAAAAAACTAAAGTTCAAATTTTTTTATTTGGTTAGTTTTTGTAAATCCATTTGGCTTTTTTATGCCTAAAACCCTTCTGGGGTTCAATCAGAAATCGATCCCCGGTTCTTCTACAGTTCTTAAAGTTTGTGCATACTGGCGACTCACTTGGTCAAAACACTTTTTCTTCAAAATTACTCTTACACGTGTTGTTGGATGGGGTTTGGGTCTGAGAATGTGGGGGCCAATCCCCAACTTACTTCATTGTCATTGAGGATTTCTATCCCAATCTTGACCATTCTTCGAGTTTTTTGTTCTTCTGGAAACCCTACCGTTTTTAAAACCCCAAAATACTTGAGTATATAAAGTAAACTCTTGGGATAAAACATACACTCAGCATTGATCCCCTATCAATCCAAGTCAAGTGCCCCCTCCTTTGGGTTGAAAACAACCCCTATCATCAGGTTTTCTCCCTCGAATTGACAGTTTCCAGTTCTATTGACTTTCGTCTCACGCCAAGTTACCCATTTAAAAAAGATACATTGGAATTCTTAATGTTTAATTATAAGAAAATATTTATATATTAAACTTATATTGCATAGGTACTTGTAAATGGAGAATTGTGGCAAAATAGCCACTGGTTGGAATATGGTTTCTAACATTCACAACTGATATAATCTAAGACCATCTGCATTGCTTAAGAGATACTTACATTTGTAAAGCCAAAAAAAGGCAGTCATTCAACAAGTTCAGCTACTATTTTTCCTATAAATGTTGCATCAGGGAAGGCACAACCTCATGAGGTCAGAAGCCAATTGTCTCATTTCTAGGGAAACAATTCTTCCGAACCCCAATCTGGCAATCAGAATAAAACCCTGAATCACAACCCTTCCTGCAGAGTCCTAGTCACTATAACTTGTTATATTATTACGTTCTAGAAATTTACCCAGACCCTTTTTGAACTCTGTTACTGAATTCACCATGACAAGTTCCTCTGGCAGAGAGTTTCGCAGTCTCACTGCTCTTACAGTAAAGAATCCTTTTCTATGTTTATGCAGAAGATAAACGGTTTCTTTCCTTTGGTTGTTAGAGTATGCCCCTTGTTCTCCAATATAGTCCTGGGTAGTGATGGAAGTGATTTCGTTGGACTATCGTCATCGGGTCGATTATCGGCAATTATCAAGACGATTCCGATAGTCGATTAATAGAATTTTTGCCGCATGACCATTAAAGTCTATGGGAGAGGAAACAATAACTCTTCATTCTTACACCCAAACTAGGGCTGGAGAAGTGGAACAGATGACATTCCACAACAGTCAAATGGATACGTTGTACATCTTAGGCAACACACTTAGGTTATAAAAGCCACAGAAAGAAAATCACAGACCATTCACATCCCCTGTCTTGTACCACAGCATGACCTTAAAACTGCATGACCCAAATAAAAGTGCCAGAAAGGCAGTATTATTGGAACATCATTTTACTTGAATGGACATTGACTATACTGTCCTGGAAGCAGCAGGACCCTTAAACTATCTGACCCCCAGTTTAAAAAAAGTGGCCGGAGAAGAAAAAAGGAGTCTTTCAACCACCATTTTACTTGAACTGGACATTGACTATCCCTGTCCTCGGAACGGCATGAAACCTCTAAACTATCTGACCCTCCAGATTAAAAAAAGTGCCGAAAAAGGAAGTTTTTTTTAACCTAACCATTTTAGATTTGAACTGGACATTAAATATTCTGTCTGTACCCAGTATGGCAGTAAAACCTGTAATGGCCAACAGTGTAAAAAGTGCCGGGAAAATGAGTCTTTCAAAACACACAATTTTAGTTTTTATACTGGAACCATTAACTATGCCTGTCCTGGACGCAATGTGAACATAAAAGCTGTCTGACCCACAGATAAAAAGTGCCGGAGTAAAAAGGTGTCTTTCAACCACCCATTTTAGTTGAACTGGAACATTGACTTTAAATGTCCTGGGCCACAGCATGAGCCCCAAACCTGCATGACCCCCAGATTAATAAGTGTGGAAAAAGGTGTCTTTTCAACACATTTTAGTTTCATCTGGACTTAGGACTATTCCCTTCACTGGCCATAGCACTGTTGCCCCCAAAACCTGCATGACCACAGATTAAAAAAGTGCTGGGAAAAAGGAGTCCTTTAAAAACCACCATCTTTTTGTTGAACTGGACATTGACTATTATCTGTCCAGGGGCCCACAGCCAATGGAGCACCCCAAACCTTGCATGACACCCAGATTAAACATAATAGTGCCAGAAAAAAGGAGTCTTTTAACCACCATTTTAGTTGAACTGCGACTTAACTATATCTGTCCTGTACCGCAGTATGGACCCATTATACTTGTCGGACCCACAGATTAAAATGTGCTGGGGAAAAGGAGTTTTTTTTAAAATACCATTCTTAGTTGTATACTGGGTACATTGATATAACCTGTAACTGGACCGCCAGTGATGAGCAATTAAACCTGTCTGCACCCACCAGATTTAAAAAAAGTGCCAGAAAAGGAGTCCATTCATTCCACCATTTTTTGTTGAACTGGAACATTGATATATCTGTCCGGGCCACCTGCAATAGTCCAAACCTGCATGACCCCCCAAATTAAAAAAGTGCTGGAAAAAGGCGATCTTTCATAACCTCCATTATAGTTTAAACTGGACATAGATATCCCTGTCCTGGGTAACCTAACATCTGTTCAGTCTTCTGTACTCCTTTGTAACAATCAGAGGAATATGTTATCAGTATGTTTTACATGCAAGTTTTTCTAGTAGTTTAATTCTAAAAACACATTTTTCTAAAAATAGGATGGGATCCCACCACGTCTTGTTTCTCTTTTACTTTATTTGTATTAAATGGGTTTGTCTCACTACAGGGGGGGAATTTTTTGCTAGGCTATTGCTTAAAGATCTTGCAAAAACAAGTCATTTTGCAATATGTGGTCCATTACAAGTGTTCCTAACTATTCCTGTTTTTGACCAAGCAACCATCATTCTCCTTGAGCCCACCTTTTGACAAAATTGTGATGAACAAGTGTCTGTTAAGAAGAAACCACTTTTTTTTAGAATAGGACCTGTAGTATAGTGCATTTCACAAGCAAACTGCCCCCAAAATTTTAAAAACATTTGGACCCTTGAGCCACTTTTGCACAAATTGTGAAGAACCTAAATTATCTGTTAGAACACAATTTTTCTAAGAATCAGGTACCTGTAGTATTGCTGGCATTGCAAAGCAGAATAGGCACTGACCAAAACAAAACTTATAAAAATTGACTTCTCAAACCACTGTTTAAAAATTGAGGAGGGAGAAAATGCCACTTAGAAGCCTCATTCTGTTCAAGGTTCCATGATTATAGCTGTATCTCACTGAACATGACCCCAAAAAATTATAAAATATTATTCTCAGCCACTATTAAAAATTCGTGATGGAGAAATGCCACTTAGCCGCAACATTCTGTTCCAAATGGCCCATAATCTATAGCATGTAGCTCACAGCAACATGACCTCGAAACTACCTATTGAACAATGTGAGGAAATATATCTATCGATTAAAGATGAGTTAATGGAATACGGTTTTGTCATTTAACTTTCGGTGTCCTTTTACAGTACTCCACACCTAAAAATCAGCAAAATGATCCTTTTGGGAACCTCGAGAATAAAAATTAGCACGAGGAGAAATTGTCATTTTAAAAAAATTTTTCAAGAGGAACATTTCTGTTTGTAGAGGAATGTGAAGTAGAACCGGAAACTATTCGGTGACCTCGGCATTGGGGCCACAAAACATCATCAGGATCCATGCTGATTCATCTTGATTTGAAAGTCAAACGATCCAAATTATCTGTGGAAAGCCTGGATGCGTATGTCTGTAATCGACTATCCAGTGTGACTGAAGGTCCAACTCAGATATGATGCTGGATAGCTGGGCAGGGACAACACCATGTTATGGCGTTGGCAAGCACGAGCTCGGGCCATTTAATCCATTTTGGATACCCAGAAGTCAATTGGTTCCTGAACACATCCAAAAAAACATCGGTTGTTGTGACGCAGATAGCGCTTGCACCATGATCTTAAGGCTGGGTCTCTGTGTGTTGTTGATGTGTGCCTGCATTACATGACGTTGGTTCGAGGTGGTACATAAGTTCTGCCAGAGTTACCCATTAGGCTTCTGCCACATTGCCTGCTGCTGCCGCTGCGGCTACTGGGCACTCTACTGCTGTCACGTCGCTGACGTTTTTCCAACAGTGACTTTTGAAGAACGTGAAGCAGGACGAAACAGATGTTTCAGTTGATCAATCAGCAAGGTCTCCATTTCTGCATTTTACTCTCTATTTGGGTGAGGTGGAAAGAAATGTGCTGGTTTTGTTTTGTACCGGGGATCAGGAGAGTGGCCACCCCAGTAACTGTTGTTCATTTTGATGGGCTTAATGCAAGATTTATGTTGGCGGAAATGGAGCATCCACAAGCACATCAGGTGAGAGATGGAGCCTTGATTTCCCAAGCCTCTGGGTCGAGGCGGCACTAGCAAACATGATCTTCTCCTCCGCTCAATATTCGCGCCAAACTCTTTCCAAGGCCAGGGACGTCCGGTAATGTCGGTGTCCAGGAATAACCCACCTCCTCCTCCGCTTCCTCTGGCACAGCTTACAAACAGTCCCTGGGACTTGCCTCAGATGATGCATCCCTTGAGAGCTGATGCACCGCCTTGCACTAGTCCCTGGACCCCCGAACCACTGCCTAATGAAGACCGATAAATTGTGAATACCTTGTCAGGCCTTGTGGATTCGAACGGAGAGAAAGGCTCCATGTCCGCCATCTGTGTCCGTCTCCTACCTCCGTCGATGGCAGGGACTAGATGTTTCAGAGTGTTTACCAACGATCGTTCCAGAACTTACGATCACCCACATGCTCATGCTGACAACGGGGCATGTCCGCCACGACCATTTTGGCTTGTTGATTCTTCAAAAAATGGCCAAGGATGGTGCAGAGCTCTTTTCCACCCTGCCTCCACTCTCGGTTGGCTCAAACACCAGACAGTATCCCGCACCGCTGTTGTTCAGGCCATGTGTCACTTCGTACTGCATAATGGCATTGCGCTTGCTGCTCACATCGCTGGAGATGTGGCGGGTGGAATTCAAGCGTAGGGGGGGGGGTTGCCACCGTCAACAGTGAGAAGAGTTGGACGGGGTGGCCCAGCTGACGCTTGCAAACGCAAGTTCAGGCGGGACGAAGGCAGGGTCCGCGAACGGGCGGGAAGTGCGAACTCGACCTTCGAGCTTCCGAAGAAGGCTGTCCAGACCAGGTTGGCTTTAGAATTTTCTGGACGACGATGCGTTATGACATGTGCCTGGCAGGGATGTGCTCCAGTCTACCGATCCTTAAGGGCGGCAGCAGATTTGACCAGTTATCGCACACCACCTTGCCTAGGAACAAGTTTCTTTGGCACCCACAGCAGCGCCTCGGTCTTGTTCGGACGAGCCGTCAACAGTTCCTGACCCTGTGTCTGTGGACGGTCTCCAAGGAAAGACTTAATTTCAACACGGCCTGGTTTCTATGGGGCACGTATGCCACCAGAAGGACCTTGGGGGAAAGAGAACCCCTGCACCTTCCCCTGCGGTTAATTGAAGAGCCGTGACGCCGAGCACTGAGAGCCACCGGTCCCCACAAAAGCATCACCCAGCCTTCCAGTGAGCTGTCAAAGAGATATAGCGGACCTTGGCCATTGCTTACTTGTCCATGTGTCGGTGGTGAGTAGGATTTTACACGAACAACAGATGCAGCAAGCGCTTGAAATTTTAGGGTGACACGTGGACTGGCCAGGGCAGCGGATGGATTTTCTGGGCAAGGAAATGCCACTGCTCAGGGCATCTATGGTATTGGGGGCAAGGGCACAAGGCCATGACGTGGCGGAACCAAATTCTGTGTCCATCAGACGGAAAGGGCAACATTTCCAAGGCCAAAAGCCAGGCCAATGCCGAACATTCAGGCTTTTGGTTTGGGAGGTTGGGTGCAGTTTGTTAAAGTGTTTTCTTCTGCTCCCAGAAACATGGAAGACAGAAGGATGGCTGCTAGCTGGCCGACTGTAAGGCGTGCAGTTCGTCAAAACTGGCGGAAGGAGAAAAGAAAGGAGAAGGGTTAGATGTGTCTCTGGTGGTGCTGGTGGTTACTCGGGCGAACGGTGGGGCTGAAGCGAGGCTGATCCCTGATCATGACTTCTGAGGAGACATGGGCAGCTGAGGAAAACGCTTGGTCAGGTGGGCAGAGGAGGAGGGAGATGGCGGACGACAGAGGGTTGTGACAGTGGTTGGAAGCCCGGCATCGTGTGGCCGTTTTTGGCACAAGTGTTGCCTCCATTTCACCTCATGGCATTCGACCCTGCATGTGACTAGCCTGACATGTTGGTGGTGGTGTTAAACACCTAATGATTCTGCCCTCTACTGATGCAGTTTACCGGCAAGGTGGCTATTACAATCGCGGGGTGAATCAGAGGATTGCCTCAAAGGAAGGCCAGGCTTGAGGAAGGTCTGGTCCTTTTTTGACGGCCGATAATGCGAGGTGCGGGGTCTTCCGTGATCCGTGGTGACGGAATCCATACTCAGCGGGACTTCTGCGACCAGCACCCTCTCACTTTATGATTGGCAGGACCCGTATTGACCACTACCCCATCGTCTTCCTCCTCGTCCAAGAGATGAAGCGCTCGAAAGCATATTCTGCGGA
This sequence comes from Phyllomedusa bahiana, assembly GCA_025379985.1. NCBI lineage: Eukaryota > Metazoa > Chordata > Amphibia > Anura > Hylidae > Phyllomedusa > Phyllomedusa bahiana. The sequence goes on from JAODAL010000923.1 coordinate 243,761, forward strand.
AAAGACCACGATGGAATCCGCACAATCGTCATCTATCATTCATCATCATATCATCAAAACAGGTGATTGTTGTCACTGATTTCTGCATCAGGAGCTCGCGGGCTACATGAAGAGGCTCTGCAAGGCCGTTTGACGACACGACACCGCCCGGGAATATTTGCGATTGCCGGCTTCCTTTCTCCTCCCTCTGTTCGGCATCTATTAAATGGGCGTACAGAGCAAGACAAAATCAACCTCTCTTGGCCTCTTGAATATTTTACATACATGCCTTCTCGACCCCAACCTACCCATTTTGTCATCAAAGAGGTCTTCAGGAAAATTGATACCAGTAGTGGGTAAACCACACGACGTTTACATTTGGGCTGCCTTAGCTTCATGTTGGACGGAATGTGATGATATGAGACTGACGACAATTAGTGGCACATTAACTGGAAGTGGACGTGGACTTATGGTTATGACTGCTGGTGAACGGTTGCAATTTAACCACTGCAAGGAACAGGATTGGGATGCTGTTCGTTAAGGAGATTAGTTTCACAGGGCCCTGACCCAGCATATGAAAGGCCTGACTGTCCTGCAACCGACCATCCGCTGGCATGCGTGGATGTCGCCAGAACATCGGCAAGGAGCACCTATCTCACTCGTTCCTCTTTAAACATCATGTCCTACACACCCTCTCTTGCTCGCTTACCACCTTGCATTTCGCTCCCATGTTCACAAAGTTTTAAATTGGATAAGAGGGGCTATGGAAAAGAGTTTTGGAAAGTTCTTATTAAAAGACGGCAACAATGCATTCTCAAATCACTAATCTCATAAACACAATTGCTGTTATTCAAAATTTAAAGTTGCTAAGGTGGCCTCTCTATCAACAAGTGGCCCTGGGTCAAAGTGGAAAAATAAACCTATGGAAATGTACAGGAATAATACAAGGTATTTTTTGCACTATCCAACATACACCGGTCGAGTGACCTACCAAAATTGCTGTATTCAAATTTAGTGCAAGGTGACTATATCACAAATCTGGGCTCCATGCGCAATCTAGTGAAAAAAACACCTAATCTGAAATTGTAAATGGAATTATAAAGGTATTTTTGTGCACCTAATCAAAATTCACCCGGCAGATGACTACAAAATTCTGCTCTATTCATAATTTTTTAAGTGCAAGGTGCCTCTACACACAAGCTGGCCTGCGCCCAAAGTGAAAAAACACCTATCTGAGAATGTATACGGATAATAAAAAGTTATTTTTGCACCTATCAAATACCACCGGCGAGTTGATACGCAAAATTGCTGTTATTCTAATTTAACAATATGGTGAAACAGTAGCTGGCAGGCACCAAAGTTGAAAAAACACCTATCTGGAACATGTGCAACCATACCAATATTAAAAGGATATTTTTTGCACCTATCAAATTATACAATCGGCTAGTGAAGTCAAAATTGCTGTATTCAATTTAAGTGACAGGTGCTCCTCTAATCAACAAAGCAGGCCTGCGTGTCAAAGTGAAAAAATACCTTATCTGAAATGACATACGGATAATAAAAAAAGTATGTTTTTCACCTACATCAAATACACTGGGGTGACTACAAAATTGCTGTATTCAAATTAAGTGCAAGGTGCAACTATATCAACAAGCTTGGCCTGCGCCTCAAAGGGAAAAAACACTATCCTGAAATGTATACGGATTAATAAAAGGTATTTTTTTGCACCTATCAAACTATACACCAGGCACTTGACTAACAAAAATTGCTGGCTTAACTTTACCAAGATGAACGATAGCTAGGCCTGCGTCTTCAAAGTTGAAAAAAACACCTATCTGAAATGTATATCGGATAATAAAAGGTATTTTTTGGCACCTATCATATACACCGGCAACGTGTCTACAACAAATTGCTGTATTACAAAACTTTAACAATATGACTCGTAAGATGGCCTGCGTCCAAAGTGAAAAAAAAAAAACACTATCTGAAATGTTTCGGATATTAAAAAAGGTATTTTTATGCCACCTATCAAATACACCGGGCAGTGACTACAAAAATTGCTGATATTCAACTTGTACCAATATGAACGAAGCTGGCCCTGCCGTCAAAGCTGAAAAAAAAACACCTATCTGAATGTATAACGGATAATACAAAAGGTATTTTTTGCACCTAATCAAAAACTACCCAGCAGCTGACTACAAAATTGCAGTATTCAACTTTAACAATATGAGACGAAGTGGCCTGCGTCAAATGTGAAAAAAAAAAACTATCTGAAAATTGTAGACGGATTAATAAAGTGTATTTTTGCACACCTATTAATATACCGGCAGTGATTCATATTGCTGTATTTCAAATTTAAAGTGCAAGGGTGCCTCTATCAACAAAGCTGGATGCGCCCTATGTGAAAAAACACTCTATCTCGAAATGATATACGGATAATAAAAGTGGAGTTTTGCACCTATCAAATTGACCTGCGGTGTGTTGACTACAAAATTGCTGTTATTTAACTATTAAGTGCAAAGGTGCCTTATCAACAAACGTGGTCCGGCGCCAAAAAGTGAAAAAACCACCTATCTGAAAATGTCATATGGATAATAAAAAAGTGGAGTTTAGCACCTTATCAAATCACCTGCAAGTTTCTAGAAAAGATCTGTATCCTTAATATAAGTTCAGTGCCTTGCCCAACATACAAGTTAACTATTTCACCAGAAATAAACTGTTAATAAAAAGCCATTGCAAATGCAATGTCTAAATCAAAGTCTGGAACTGCAATATCCCCTATCCTTTAATGGCTTGTCTGTGTTCGTCACGCCTCCCCCCCCACTTTCCCTTTGTGATTCTAAGCGTCTAGATGCCTCCTTTAAAATTCTCAAGACTAAGTACCTAAAATTCTCGCAAAATCTCTAATCACCTAAGTTCTAATGTTCACAGCTAAAAAGCATAAGCTGTCTGTAGTGAAACAAATATGAACAATTTCGCTGGAGTGTTTGGACAGAAGACCGCAAGCACACACGTACTACTCCTATGAGACACTGGACACACACTGATGTGAAACAGGAGGGGTTAGGTTCTATGTAAAACGAGGTAATGTGATTTTTCCAGCCAAATGCAAACCACTACACATCCCAGTCATACCGTCGCATACACAGCTCCACCTGCTCTATTTCTAAGTTGATTTGCTGGCCGCTAACAAAATGAAATGGAAGCGCTGAAAAATGCGGCAGATATTATATAGATTTTGCGCAGATTCTCTCCTTAATGGTATCGCGTGATAGAAAAAATCCAATCAACATAAAAACCGTGCCGATTTCAACTTTGTCGATAATAATCGCTCAACACTACTAATAACTATTGACATTTGGCATGCCATTTTATGAATTTACCCCTGGACATGGATCCTAAGATTACAGTAATTCATCTAATAGATTCTATTGCTGGATAGAGCTGTAGTGAATTGATTGTTTTATTTTTCACCTAATTATGTCATTTAATTATTAGCTCACTATTTTTATTGTTCTGGATCAATTATGCAAGTTTTATTTCTATGACTGATTTTATTTTAGTTTAATACTGCATGTATAAAATAAGTGCAGGTGATAAAAGTAAAATATTCTTCACAATCTAATCATTGTTTTGAAGGGTGTCTAGAGAATTGGCTAATGTTCTTTTATAATTGTATACTTTGTTTTATAATAGTTCAGTACGTTGCATAACTTATCCCTTTGCCTCTTCTTGCCCTACACTCTTTCTTTCACTTTTGCCGTTCTTCTTCAAGTCTCTTCCATTTTCAGCAACAGCTGAAGCTCCTATCTAGGCAACTTTGGAGTGGGTTTTGTCCCAGCAGCTAGGGCCCCCTGTTAGTCAAGGTTGTTTTAGGAGGTAGAGGGAGAAAATCATTTTGAATTTTAATTGTATTACAAATAGCCAAACCCTATGGATGACTATGAGTTTAAAGGGTTTTCTCACCATGCTGTTTCACTGAGTTTTAGCAGTTTTGCTCTTACCCCTAGGCGTGGGTGGTTGTATATCAATGATTAACATATTCAACTTCTAGGGAGCCATTACTCTGACAGTGCAGATTGTTATCTCTTACCAGATTACAGATAAAGCCATGCTTTTCAGTCCTCACAGTGCATGTACCTTTTGTTTAGTGAAGCTAATCTTGTTGATATATTTTTGCTTCAATCTCGTCCATCAGTGGGGTGACATCACTCCCTCTGCTCTCAGTAATCAGATAAAAAGACTTTGTTGGTGTGCAGGAAAAAATTTGAAATCTGTGTGCATTTCAGTTCCAATAAAAAGATGCTATTACCTCATGACTAAAGTAAAATCTATTGACCAATGTATTTTTAAAAAGTCTTGATTTAACAGTTCTCTTATGTTAAAAGCTAATTTTTGCATTAAGAAAAGCCCTTTAAGACGGATGGAGGAGCTGATTGCCCTTTTCCCCCCTGAAAAAATGGATAAATTCCATAAGATTTGGCTTCGGGGGCGCTCTTTCTAAACTCCCCATTTTTCTTTCAATTCCCTTAATGTGCTCGTGTGGTAGGTGAGCATTCCCTTTTTTCCCCCCCCCCCCTTCCTCCCTCCCTTTTCCTCCCTCCCTCTTTCTATCCCCCCTGCCCCCCTTTTTATTGTTGTTTGTGGTGTATGGGTGTATTGTGTGAAGTTATAGTTTGTTAATTTTTTTTATTTTGTTTCTCTGGCTTGCTACAAACATCAAATGCGGTTTTTTTTAGGCCCAATTGCGGGGGATTGTTCCCCCTTTTTTGTATTTGGGTTTACTTGCTTTTCTGTTGGGAAGGCATTTGCTTCAATGTGCAGCTCCTAACAAAAGGGGTTTTGTTTTTTTTTGATTGTTCATTGCTGCCCCATAAAATTCATTTGATCTAAAATTATGTGGCCCGATTCCTATGTAACTTTATTTTATCATTCATATGTCATTTTCTGCAAAAAGTCTTTTTTGAACATGTTTTATTCATCAATAAAATTTTCTTGAATATGAAGAAAAGCCCTTTAAGTCATAAACCTGTAAAGAATAGGAGTAAGTGGCATATACTTAGTATGTGTTTCAAAACAAATATATACAGTTCATTGATGCTCGCCTCCCATGAAAGTATGTAAGATTCAGGCAGTCCAAATATAACATATTGGTGACAATGAAGAAAACCTCATCAGACTCCAGGCAAAACTGACACATTTCAAATAGCCGAATGTTATTCTCCAGCACCAAAACACAATCTTAAAGTCATATAAGTTAAAACCTATGGCTCCCATTCTATGACCCATTTCGAGCAGCAAGCTCTTACTCGACGAGGGTGTCAGCAAACCTGAAATGATGCCTAAAAATATCCTAATAAAAATTAGACCCCAAAATCCAGTGGGTGCACCTCCTAGACTAAGGCCTGTCATTGAGTCAATTATCACACTAGTGCTACATATGTAAAATCTCTAAAAAACGCAGAATCAGGGGACTCAATACTTGCATTTTCCTGTTATCATCTACTGTGTTCCAGTAAATATTGTATTAACAAGGAAAATCTGCCAAAAAAAGGGAAATTTTGACATTTTGGGCCACATGTATGAACCTGTTTAGGTCTAAAACTCACTTTTTTGCCCATAGGGTATGTCTAACGTACAGACCCTTCAATGCAGGGTTAACGAGCCCCGAAGCCTCATTGTTCCGAACAGAGAGTAAATCAGGACTCTCCTATAGACATAAAAGGAAGTTCCGAGTTTAATACAGAGCCTTGACTGCCTCTCCATTCAGAATGGAAAGATTTCAGGAATTGTTTACGAGATAGGTGTGGGGCCCAGAAGTGGGAAACGGACCTATCAGACAATGATGGCATTGTCTGAAGTGAGACTTCTTTAAGCTTAAGCATTAAGTTTGCTGATCTATAATTACTTAGGCAAGACCTAAAACCCTTTTTGAAAATAAGAACCATATTTACCTTATATCCAGCCCTTGGCACTATTCTGGTCACTATGTAATCACTAAATGTTATAAACAGGGCTATAGGCATAACTGAGCTGTAATAAGAACTATTGGGTGTATTCTATCTGATCCCAGATCCTTGCTCATGCAAAATACAGGGAATCACTGAAATATAGGCAAGATTATTACTTATGTGCATAAGTCTTTTTATTGATACTGAATAGAATTTCACACATATGGGTTTAAAATGTAAAGACTGATTGCCAAAAGTAAATATTGAAAGTGTATGCTATGTGTCCCAATGGGTTTATTTTTTTGAAGGTACACTGAGCACGACTTCTAATAAGCTTTGAATAGAAACTCAGAAATTTTAATGAATTATTAATTGGCTGTGCTCCCTTTTGCTTTTGGCGGTAGCATATGTATTTTATCAAAGTAGTCCCTGTACCTAGGCCTACACAAAAAGTGTATACATTAAAGGGACACTACCATCAAATTTTTTTTTTAACATATTGACAAGCAATATGTGACAATTGAATGGATTTTTTAAATTGGGTGGTTGTTTTTTTAATATAGCTTTTAAAGTTTCCCTATGTACATTCATCCTTACTTGTGTCTTTGATTTCCCCTCTGTGAGCCCTGATCGCCCAGCAGTGAGAGGATTCCTTGATGGTTCTTCTTCCAGGCTGACCATGGACTGAGAGGTGTAAGTGCTATCATCAGGGTCTGAGAAGTGTAGGAAAGCTGAAAATTCCTCCAGTGCAGAAAAAGTCTAATTTTATCTATCCCTGTATAGAGAACAGTAGCGCTATCACCAACTATTAGTAAATGAGACTACATAGAGATAAACAATACTTTTAGTAGAGTGAGATTACTCTGCCCTGTCATACAGGAGCTTTTTTTTTTTTTTACTAATCACAGCTGGAAAATAACAAGATTTTATATGTAATTTTTAATTACATGGCACTGCCGAGATAAATTTAAAAAAATACTGCCAAAATTCTACAAATTTTTTTTCAGTATTACTGGTTTTAAAAAATACTCCTTTCTGATGGAAGTGTCCCTTTAATGTTCAATTTTCATGAAAGGGAAACTACCATCAACATTTTTCTTTTCACATACTGACACCATGAGCTTTTCTATGTCCATTACTCTCTGTTACTTCTCCTCTGTCAGCTCTTATAGCACAGCAGTGAGGGGATTGCTTGATGGTCCTTCTTTCTGGCTGACTGTAGCCTGAGAAGGGTAAATATTATTAGAAATAACCTGATAAGCGTGAAGAAACCCCCTTCCTTATCCTTTCATGTATTGCTCTTTCATTACCCTAGTATTATCACCCCTGTCCGGAGAACAATAGAGCAATCATTATGTTATTACCTACTATTTGTAACAAGACTACAAGAGTTAGGAAGCAGCAACTATAGCAAAGTGAGATTAGTCTGCCCAGCCATTCAGGAGTTTTATCTCCTTCAGGGCTGTTCCTACGCCATGCAGAGTCAGCAGCTTCACACAATCAGTGCAGCTGCTCCTACAGGGAGGAGGCAGAATGGATCGTTACCCTCCTGCCTTCTCCCTTGTATGTGCAGTGCTCAGTGAGGGCTGTACATACACATTAGCGTTGCAGGGGATGTGATGCACAGCTTTCACCGCACCCACTGCGACGTTGGATCTCCTGGGTCGGAAGCCTAAGCTTCTGCCCCAGGAGATCCAAGGAGCTGTGTGCCGGCGTAAGCGGCGTGATGACGTCACGCCGCCTACACTGATTCTTACATCAGCTCCCGGACCTGGCCAGACTGCAGGGAACATGGAGAGGTGAGTACCTTTTTTTATTTTATTTTCATTAGTTACAGGGGGCATATTAACTGGCTACAGGGGGCATGTTACCTGGCTACAGGGGGCTACTACCTGGCTACAGTGGGCTAATACCTGGATACAGGTGGCTACTACCTGGCGACAGGGGGCAATTTACTGGCTACAGGGGCTACTACCTGAATACAGGAGGCAATACCCGGATACAGAGGTCTACTACCTGGCTACAGGAGGCAATTACCTGGCTTACGGGGGAAATTTACTGGTTAAAGGGGGCTACTAGCCAGCTACAGGGGGCAATTTATTGGCTACAGGGGGCTACTACCTGCCTGAAGGGGGCAATTTACTGGCTACAGGTTGCAGTTTACTGCCTACAGGGGGCTTCTCCCTGGCTACAGGGGCTACTACCTGGCTACAGGGGGCATAAAACTACCTACAGGCGCATACATAACTACATAACAAGGACCTATATTTCTATTGATTGGAAGGCCTATATAACTACCTATCTACTTAATAGGGGTCCGAGATATCTACCTATTGGGGGACCTTTAAGATTACCTACCTAATAGGGCGCTAAAGACCTACCTAATTGAGGTGACCTACCTAGTTTGGGGGTGTACCTACATGCTGTTTTAGGGAATTTAACTACTTCCTATATTGGTATACAAAACAAGACAAAAACTTGGTGCACAAATGGATGCCCCACAGCCGTTTGGGGCACAAGGGGGTAATTATTACCATTTTGGGGGCTATAGATGGGGAGTTTGTATAGAAACAGGAATTGGTAGAGAAGTGATGATAAAGTGAGGAGTCTAAGATTTTTTTTTGTAAATTCTACAGTGAAGAGTCATGGCCGGGAGAAGTCGTCATGGCAGCTGGGCCAGATGAAGAAGAAGAGAAAGAGAACAACATCTCCTGTAAGTCCCTGGATGTAACTTTACTGTAATCACTTACATGTCTGCAGAGCCTGTGTACAACTGGTATCTAGCACTGTATGGTCACTGTACGCCGGTAATATAGGTTGTAGTATAATGGTTTATATTCAGTAATAGTATGGTGCATTATTCAGTCACTATGTGGTGGTGATATATGGTCATGGTGTTGTGTATTATTCAGTCACTATGTGCTGGTGATATGTGGTCATGGTGTGGCTGTATTCGGTCACTATGTGCTGGGGATATGTGGTCTTAATAGAAATTGGTACTGTTAGCCTGGGATTCTGGTTTTGTGTAGCAGTGTTATTTGGTAACTGTATGACTATTTAGTAGTTTTATATGTAGCACATTGTGGTAAAGCCTTTTGTATATTTTAGATTTGGCTGATGGTGATGCACTGTGTCTCATGGTGGTGCATTATGCTACGGGGGGGCGGAGAGAAATTTCTTCACCCCGCCCTGAGTGCAATTTAGCCTACAAACAGTCCTGGTGCCCTTTATAATCACAGCTGGAAAAAAGATTTTATAGCTAATTTTTAATTCTATAGGATTGCCAAAATAAAAAACAAAATACTGCCAACGATTAAAAATAAATTTTACCAAGAATATTGGCTTTAACCACTTTCTGATGAAAGTTTTCCTTTAATTTAATACTAGATACACTAATATACAAATATACTACATTTTATGTGTGGAGTTTGCTAAATAACTGGGTAAAATAAATTAAAAAAGTAAATGATGTACAATTGCAGCAGAGAGATTAATGACAACCAGAATGTAAAAAATCCATTGCTGGCAGCATTCAAAAGAAAGAAAATATCGTACTATAGAAACAGTTTTTCTATTACCTTTTACTTATTGACTATACAGCTAAAATAAAGTGCCCCATTCTTTTAATAATTTTAGTTAAATAAACTATAAATTACCTCAGTTTGCTTGGTTTTGTTTGTCTTTTCTGCTTAAAAAAGTTTCATGAGGTATTTTGTCATTTTGGGTAAGGGAGTTTTAAAGGGGGCAAAAATAAAATGGGGCCTTTTAGAAAAAAATTGATAGTTTCACTGTTTGTATTTTCCCTTGGGACAGCTTAAAACAAAAACTTTTTGGGTTTTGGGAAAAAGTCATTTAAAGCCTGGGAAAACAAGCACAAGTAGCCTAAGGTTCTAAAGAAACAGTTCATTTGAAACCCAAAGTCCCCCCAATGAAAAGTTACAAATTTCATTAGCTTAAAATGTCCGGGCCCAAGGCCTTAAAAAGAAATTTGTAATTTTCAAGGTGTATGAAACAAATATGCAAAAAAATTTCCCCCAAGCTCCATCCTGTGACCTCCCACAGCACCAATTAGAGAAAACAGCAAAACACTTCTAATCATTGCTGAGAGCAAGTTGAACAAATATACTGCATATCTACAGCGTCAAGGGACATGATACTGATTCTCTTCTCCTGCTATGTTGATGATAATGTTCATGAAGAATGCTATTTGTACAGCACAATGATACACAGGAAGTCTTGTACAGTTGTATTTTAACCTTTATCATCATCATTAGTTTTAAATGATTGAATTAAAATTAAAAACATATCATAAGTGCAACATCATGTTCGGTGGTGGATTTCTAACAGAATTATTAAATGATGTGACTAATTTAGACTGGTATTACGTTGTGTAGTAACAAGAAGAACCTAAAAAAAACCCATTTTGGGGATTAAAAGTCTAGTAGTTTAAAAAGGGAAAAATCCAATGCAAAAAAAATTAAAGGAAACAAAACAAGCACTGGGAAAATTTTTTACACCACCCAAATTTTTATAATTTTAAAAAATTCTAAGTGATCATCTGATGCTAAAACCTTTTAAAAAAAGTGTTTTACGATTATTAAACGACAAAGTTTTAAATCGGCACAGGGTTTTTATGTTTATCGGAAAAATTTTAGATCATGTGATTTTTTAGGTTTTAAAAACTGGGGATCATCTATTAAAAATCGCGCCATTTTCGGCGGGGCCCTTCCCGTCAATTTTTGGGGGAAACAAATCACTTACAGAAAAGAGAGGGGGGAGATGTTTGTGGACCCCATGAAATGGGATGGGGTATGGTTTTCGATTGGCTGGAAAAATTTCCCTGACCTTTGTTTTCATAGAACAGCCCCTTCCGGGTTTAGGGCCCCAGTGTTTTTCTCAGCGTCTCCCTAGCATAGGAACCCGGGCTTTTGCCCTGTATCCCAAAAAAGCTCACGAAATTATTCATTTCTTCACAGAGAAACTTTTACTGTTAGCTGTGATCCTTACAAAATTTTTAAATTTTGAGTTGGAAAATTTTTTTGTATTTTGGTAGAGAAAATTTTTAAAAGGGGCATCTACCGGTGGGAAAGTTTACGGGGGGAAAAAGGGGGGAGGGGCCCCCCGGGGCGAAAAAAAAGACAAGCTTTATAAAGAATATGGTTAAAGGGTTCACCAAAAACCTTGTGTAAAACATTGCAAAATGCCCAAATGCTTTATTATTAAAAGTTTTATTTTTAAATATTTCCTGGATTTGGTGGGGCCTGAACTTAAATTAGGATACACATTTTTTTTAGTAACGCAAAGGGGTTCCCTTTGCTAGGGGGAAAAACTCCCCTTTAATTATCAGTATAAAATTTTTTAGATAGGTGTTTATTTTTTTTTTAATTTTTCCCTTCCACCTTTTTTGATATATCCACCTTGGCCCGTTAAAAATTTAAAACCACAATTTTGTAGTCAGACAGGTTGATGGGGGCCAAAAAAACCTTGTAATTATCCGGGAAAAAATTTCAGAAAAGTTTTTTTTGGACTTTTTGGGGCCCTTAAAAACTTTGTTTTATTGAGGCCCTTGATTAAATTTTGAAACTGCAAAATTTTGTGGGCACCACGGTGAATTGATAGGGGCCAAAAAAAACCTTTTTTTTATCCGAAAACATTACAGATACGTGTTTTTTTTACTTGGCGCATACAGTTTGTTCATTGAGGAACCTTTGCACGTTAAATGTGAATACACCCAGAATTTTGTAGTCCCCCACAGGTGAATTGAAAGGTCCCAAAAATACCTTTTATTATCCGAATATTAAGATATGTGTTTTTTGCACTTTTGCCCAGTCCAGATTTGTTGATAGAGCCACCTTGCAATTAAATTTGAATCCAGCAATTGTGTAGTTACCACAGGTGAATTGATAGATGCCAAAAAATACCTTTTATTATCCGAATACATTACAGATACGTGTTTTTTGACTTTGGCCCCACTACAGCTTTGTTCATTGAGGAAACCTTGCACTTAAATGGGGGAATACAGCAATTTTGTAGTCACCAAGGTGATTTGAAAGGTGCCAAAAATACCTTTTATTATCCGAATACATTACAGATACGTGTTTTTTGCACTTTTGCCCAGTCCAGATTTGTTGATAGAGCCACCGTGTCATCTAAAAGCGCGTTGTCTGCATCTGTGGTCGGAAAAGCCCATCTGACCACCGACACATGGACTAGTAAGCACGGCCAAGGCCGCTATATCTCTGTGACAGCTCACTGGGTGAGCTGGGTGGATGTCTCTGGGGGTGACGGTGGCTTCAGGTCGGCGCACGCTCTTCAAAACCGCAGGGATGGTGCAGGGCTCTTTCCCCCAAGGTCCTCTGGCAGCATCCGTGCCCATAGAAAACCTGGGCCGTGTTGAAATTAATCTGTCTTGGAGACCGTACACACAGGTCAGGAGCTGGGGACGGCTCTCCGCAACGAGACTGAGGGGCTGGCGGGTGACAAGAACCTTGTGCCAGGCAAGGTGGTGTGCGATAACGGGCGAAATCTGCGGCCGCCCTTAAGATCGGTAGACTGGAGCATACCCCTTGCCTGGCACATGTCATGAACCTTGTCGTCCAAAATTTTTAAAGAGCAAACCCGGGTCTGGACTGCCTGCTGAGAAGGCTCGAGGTCTGAGTTCGCACGTCCGCCGCTCGCACCCTGCTTCGTCCCGCCTGGCTGCGTTGCAGCGTCAGCTCGGCCTCCCCGTCAACCGTCTCATTGTTCCACCCTCCACATGCTCCAGCGATTGTGGCAGCAGCGCAATGCCATTAGGCAGTACGAAGTGAAAACAGGGCCCGGACCAGCAGCGGTGCGGACCTCGGGGAGTGGCGCCACCGAGAGTGGAGGCAGGTGAAAGAGCTCTGCACCATCCTTGCCAGTTTTGAAGAAGCCACCAAAATGGTCAGTGCGGACGATGCCCTTGTCAGCATGAGCTTTGTGGTGATCTTAGTTCTGGAACGATCGTTGGACACTCGAAAAAAGGTCCCCCCAAAGCGACGGAGGAGGAGATGGACACAGATGCGGACACGGAGCCTTTCTCCCCGTCAAATTTCCACAAGGCCGACAGTTTTCAATTTTATCGGTCTTCATTAGGCAGTGGTTCGGGGTCCAGGGCTAGTGCAAGGCAAGCATAGCTCTCAGGGTGCATCATCTTGAGGCAAGTCAGGCTGTGTTGAAGCGGGCCCGGGAGGAAACAGAGGAGGAGGAGGTATTCCTTTAGACACCGACTTTTTACCGATTCCCTGCCTTGGAAAGAGATTGGCGCGAATTTTGAGGCGGAAGAGGAAGATGGGGAAAAGATCAGTTGTAGTGCCCCGCGACCCAGAGGCTTGGGAAATCAAGGCTCCATCTCTCACATGAGTGCTTTGATGCTCCATTTCCCCCAACATGATCCTCGCATTAAGGCCATCAAAATGAACAACAGTTACTGGGTGGCCACCCTCTGGATCCGGTACAAAACAAAACTCAGCACTTTCCTTCACCACCCAAATAGAGAGTAAAATGCAGGAAATGGAGACCCTGCTGATTGATCAACTGGAGAAATCTGTTGTGTCTGCTTTACGTTCTTCAAATTCCCCAGTGGAACAACATCAGCGACGTGACAGCAGTAGATTGCCAAGTAGCCGTAGGCGAGCCTGCAGCAGCAGCAAGGCAAGGTGGCGAAGCCTAATGGGGGACCCTGCAATCTTTATTTACCACCTCACCAACGCATGCAATGCAGGGCACACATACAACACACAGAGACCCGCTTAAGATTCATGGTGCAGAACTATCTGCGGTCTCAAACACGATGTTTTTGTATGTGTTCGAGACCCAATAGACTTCTGGTACCCAAAATGGACGAATGGCCCGAGCTCGCTCGCCACGCCATAGAGGGTTGTCCTGGCCCAGCAGCCAGCGTCATATCTGAGCAGGCCTTCAGCACAGCTGGAGGAATCATTACAGACAAACGCATCCGGGGTTTTCCAAAAGATAATGTGGATCGTCTGACTTTCATCAAGGTGAATCAGGCATGGATCTCTGATGATGTTGTGGCCCAATTGCCGAGGTCACCGATTAGTTGCCGGTCTACTTCACATTCTCTTCAAACAGAAATGGTTCTCTTGAAAACTTTTTTTAAAATGATCATTTCTTACTTATTTTTATTTTCTTTTCCCAACAGTTCATTTTGCTGGTTTTGCTGTGAGGGGGAAATGTAAAAGAAAGCAAGGTTTCATGCAACACGTATTCCATTTACTCACTTTATCTTTAGAAGTTTTGGCAGTGTGAATGGTTTTGAGGTCATGTTGCTGTAGAGATACAGCTATAATTATGGTCCTTTGGAAAAAGAAATGTGGCTTTTAAGTGGCATTTCTCCCTCACAAATTTTTAATAGTGGCTGAGAAGTCTATTTATAATTTTTTGAGGTCATTTAGCTGTGAGATACAGCAATAATCATGGTCCTTTGGAACAGAAATGTGGTTATAAGTGGCATTTCCCCCCTCACAATTTTTTAAAAGTGGCTGAGAAGTCATATTATAATTTTTTGGGTCATGTTGGCTGTGAGATACAGCAATAATCATGGTCCTTTGGAACTAAATGTGGCTTCTAAGTGGGATTTCTCCCTCACAATTTTTTACGTGGCTGAGAAGTCATTTTTTATAATTTTTTGGTCATGCTGCTTTGAAATGCAGTAATACTACAGGTCCTATTATAAAAAAAAATTTGTTTCTAACAGACATTTGTTTTCACAATTGTCCAAAGTGGCTCAAGGGGCATGCTTTGAATTTTTGGGGGCAATTTTTCTGTGACATGCAGCTATAAATACAGGTCCCATTATAAAAAATGTTGTTTCTAACCGACTTTGTTCTTCACAATTGTCACAGTGGCTCAAGGGTGATGGTGCTGTCAGAAACAGGAATAGGTAGGACACTGTTAATGGACACATATTGCAAAATGACTTGTTTTTGCAAGATCTTTAAAAAACTTAGCTATCAATCCCTGCATTGAGACAACCATTTAATACATTTAAAAAAGGGGAAACAAAGACATGGTGGGATTCCATCCTATTTTAAAAATGTATTTTCTAGAATTAAACACTAAAAAACTTGCATTACAAAATAGTGTTAAAAAATTCCTCTGAATTGTACAAGGGAGGTACAGGAAAACTTGACCAGATGTAGGTATTCAGAGGACATGGAGTATGGAGCACGGACAGAGAACAAAGTACAAGAGGACAATTTCCTCCAGCACCGTTGAGTAAAATGAGAAAAAGAATGCCAAGAAAAAGGGCACCTGGGGGGGAACAGGAGCGTTAACCACAGTACTTCCAAGTGAAGCTCAATTGTGCCGCACTCATACGGAGAGGCAAGGCTCCCCAGACAGGGACAGTATATGTCATTTGAAACTAAATGGGGGTTTGAAGACTCATTTTTCCCGGCACTTTTACTTGGGGTCATGCAGGTTTGGGGCTCATGCTGTGGCCCAGGACAGGTATAGTCAATGTCCAGTTCAACTAAAATGGGGGTTTGGGAAAGGGACTCCTTTTTCCGGCACCTTTTTAAAATGGGGGTCATGCAGGTTTGGGGCTCATGCTGTGGCCAGGACAGGTTATAGTCAATGTCCAGTTCAACTAAAATGGTGGTTGAAAGACCCTTTTTCCGGAAACTTTTTAATTGGAGGTCATGCAGGTTTGGGGCTCATGCTGTGGCCCAGGACAGGGATAGTCTATGTCCAGTGAAACTAAAATGGTGGTTAAAAAGACTCCTTTTTCCGGCACTTTTTAAATGTGGGGTCATGCAGGTTTGGGCTCATGCTGTGGCCCAGGACAGGTATAGTCAATGCCCAGTGAAACTAAAATGGGGGTTGAAAGACTCCTTTTTCCGGCACTTTTTTAATCTGGGGGGTCATGCAGGTTTGGGGCTTATGCTGCGTTCCAGGACAGGGATTTTCCCAATGTCCAGTTAAAGTAAAATGTTGGTTCAAATCATACTGCCTTCTGGCACTTTTTAATTTGTGGGTATGCAGGGTTTAAGGGTCATGCTGGTGGTACAAGACAGGGATAGTAAATGTCTGTGATTTTTTTTTCTGTGGCTTTTATAACCTAAGTGTGTTGCAAAAGATGTAGCAGTATCCATTTGACTGTTGTGGATTTTAATTCCAGCTTCTCCAGCCCCTTTTTGGGGTGTATAGAATGAAGGTGTTGTTGCTCTACCATAGACTTTAATGGTCATCGATCATAATCTATCATCGACCATCGAATATCTTGTCAATGATGGCCGATGTCGATGGCCAACGTAATCGCTCAACACTACTTGTAAATAAAAAGGGGGTTCTACTGATAGACTTTTGTAGCATGGGTAAAATTTTTTAAAGTTTTGTTTTTTTTTTCTTTTAAGAACAACTTTTATTTGATGGACAACCTCTTTAATGACACTTACTATAAAAGTAATAATGGGAGTCAAATCAAATGTACCCACACTAGTATAAGAGGGTCCTGGTACATTTGTTTTTATACTGACTTCACATTAAAATCAATTGGAATATGATAAAAAAGTTCCATACAACCATGTTGAACTGTACTATAATGTTGTGTTTAACGGACCTGCTGTAAATGTCAGTGGAAAATTATACTAAGATGGAGATAGGCTAGTGTTGCTGGTAACAATTGTATTCACTGTACTGAGATAGGGTGCTTTCACACAGCGCAGTTTTGGTACAGTTTTAACTGCGCTGAAATTAGCCCCTTACTGCCGGAGCCAGTTTTGGCTTCTCTGACAGAGCCCCATTTTTTAAATCTGGCATGTGTAACTTTATGTGAAAATAACTTTTTGACACTTTTACCTATCCTTGTGATTCAGAGACTGTTTTTTCGTGACACATTGTGCTTTAAAATAGTAAGAAATTTTGGTACAAAAAGTCCTTGTTTATTTGTGAAAAATATTAAATTATTGTGAAAAATTAGAAAAATTTAACATTTTCAAACTTCAAAAATTTCTAAGACAGATAAGAGTTATTCCACTCAAAACAGTTTATAGCTAGCATCCACCATATGTATACTGTAGGTTGGCATCATTTTTTAAATGTCTTTTTTCACGACATCAGGGGACTTATAAATTTAATAGTAATTTTAAAATTTTCAAGAACATTTGCAATATACATTTTTTTAGGGACCAGTCCAGTTCTAACGTGACTTTGATTGGCCTGTATGTTAGATACCCCCATAAATGACTTCATCTAAGAAACTACACTCCTTAAAACAGCATTTAGGAAGTGTATTAACCCATTAGTTGTTTCACAGGAATTAAAGCAAAGTGGAGGTAGAATTTCAAAATTTCACTTTTTTTGCAGATTTTAAATTTTTATCCAATATTCATAAGAACACGGTAGATGTGACCAAGTAAATGAAACTCAATATCAATTTCCCAGATTCTGCCATTTTCAGAGATATCCCATATGTGGCCCTAGTGCACTGTTTGACTCAACCACTAGCCCCAGAATAAGGGGAGCACCTACTGGACTTTGGGGTCTCATTTTCATTATGATTTTATTTAGGCGCCAGTTCAGGTTTGCGGACACCTTAAGGCGCTAAAACTTAATAAATACCTCTAAAAAGACCCCATATTGGAAACTACACCCCTTAAGGAATATAACCAGGGGTGTAGTGAGCATATAGACCCCACAGGTGTTTCACAAATAAAGGATAGGATAACTTTACTATGGGGGTCGGTACAATTACAATTATATACATTTTATATAGTTTTTTATGTTTTATTACTTTTACACAATAGAAGTATGTCTATAAAAAATTTTATTTTTATGTGGTCCTATTGTGACAGCCATAACTTTTTAATTTTTTCTGTTTACGGGGCTGAT
>JAODAL010000924.1:0-7500 GCA_025379985.1 Phyllomedusa bahiana
AGTAGATAAACACAGACAAAAAAACGTATGCGACAATGTCCATCCGTACATTTTCCACATATTTAAGTCAAAAATACAGCACAGAAAAGTGCAATCGGCTTCCCTTCCATTTGAAGCACACTTTCTGACAAATCAGGTTGTGTGCGTCCATTTTATATGCCAATATAACCGTGTGAGAAAGAAAATGATTTGCTCCCAGTATTATTAGTTTAAGTGGCGTCACCTTTTTTGCATCTGTTACATAAAAACAAAGGGAAAGCAGCACAATAAATGCACATTACAGGGTGTAGACAGCAGTCTAATCGCTTCTTCCTGTCGTGTTTCAACAGAGGTATCAGCTGATGCTATGGCCATTCATTCAGCACAGGGCTCCTGATCAAGGTGGCGCCTGGGAAAAGCACTATCTGGCCCGCACTGAAGAATACGAGACACACTCAAAGGATGACCAGGCACACCGAACATATTTCCCTTGTTTCAGCTTGTATAATGGGAGAAACATGTGTGGATGTAGAGAACAAAACACTTGGTGTAAAGCAGGGCCGAGACGATGGGTAGGCGAAGGTAGGCGACCGCCTAGGGTGCCACTTCATCCTAGGCAGAAAAGGGGGCGCAAGGAGGCATGGTGTGGGCTGAATTTTCCAATTGTGCCTTATTTTCTTAGGGCACCAGAATACCTTGTCCCAGTTTTGGTTTACAGAGCACCCACACACAGCAAAGGAGGCCAATCTGCATCAGAACCGGTACTGGTTAGCATGCTAATAAATCACTTTGTGACATCCCTCAATAATGCTGACATTTTCCAAATCCATGTCCATATTCTCCACTGATCTAACAGCTGTAGTTTCCTGAATTTTAAAGAAAACTTGCAGCTGTTCCCAATATGTCTGTTTTAGTAAATCCTTGTGTTCCCTGTGAAAATTCTGGAGCCTCTTCTCTTATAACTGTGTTGTTCCTCTGTTATTCCTCCTAGAAATGTATTACTGAATCTGTCAACTGGGTGTTACCATTCCAACTTTCTAAGGAGTGTTTCCTGCACACACCGACACTGTCCAATCAGTGCTGACAGACTGTACAGGGACACGCCCCAATTGGTGACACCCAGTTGACAGGTTGGTAATGAATTTCTAGAAGGAATAATAAGGGACCCACATAACAGATTTAAGGATATGCAGGAGAAAAAAAAACGAACAAGAGAGCAGCACTCTCCTTGTGTAGTAGGTTAAAAGATAGAAAAGATCCACAATACAGATAAATCAGGTGCTAACCTTAATCGATTGTGCAAAGGGTGGAGGCACAACTCTCATAAGTTACTGCAGCTGGCGTAGGCTCCAAACCTCAAAGCGAAGATTTGGGAGAAGACATTAAATACAAGTAAAAAACTTGCTCCAGCGCTCAGTTACAATAATGTAAAAGAAATCATCACATCCAGTAGGGATTATGGTTAAAATGTACCACTAATTTAGTTCATAAAACAAAATTTGACGCATTTCGCACACAGAACCTGCGCTCAGGAGGTAAGGATAGAAGCTCCAGAATTGTTATTGGATAGGGAATACTAGTAGATACGAATAAAGCCATGTCAGACACTGCCACAGCTCCTCTTAACCACTTTAGGTTGTGTTGACACGGGCTAATTTTGGCACGCATTTCGCGGTGTATTTGCGCGACAAAATTACGGTAATCCATAGTTCTCATAGAAAACTATGGATTACGCCTCCTCTCCCCGCTCGCATAATACGATCGTATTGTACGTGCGCGGGGAGGTAAGGGACATGTCAATTACTTGCGGCAAATATGCGCCGCGAGTAATGCATGTCAATGGGGCCGGCCTCCCCGCGGGACTAGGTGCTGATCAGCACGACTCCCTAATCACCCAGCGTAATTGCGGCCGTACTGTACGCGCCGCAATTACGCTGTGTGAACATAGCCTATAAATAAATAGTATCTCAGGGCTAGAGTACACATGCAGCGTTCAGTGTCTTTCAAAATACTTTGCGTAACATATATTCTATGTGTTCTCCCCTATTGAACGCTAAAGTCAGCTTTCTGTTGGAGAGAAGGGAACTCTGGGAGCTTAGATGACTACTTCACAGTTTGAGCACAGCTCTGACAGCACAAGAAACAAACTTCTGCCTGTTTACAAGGACACAATTTTGTAAAGGAAAACAAATGTTCTTTGTTACTCACATCCCAAAAAGCAGTTTTTACAAAGTTGCTCAACTTTTTATTTAACATAAAAAAAGTGAACTGTAGCTGAGAAGCGATGACGGGAGATGACACTACAGATTTTAAAGATGTTCAGGTGTGTGAGTACCACAAGGACATTGTTGAAAAGACTGGCTGTGGTTAATCGATGATGAACAAGCTACGTTGTGTCTGTTAGGACATGTTCACACGGCTTAAAATGGGCCGTATTTCGGTCCGTAATTACGCGTCGGAGTGCGCAAATTACGGGCTGAAAACGGCCCATTCATTACAGTAATCCACAGTTCTCATAGAACTATGGATTAGTCTCCTCTCCCTGCTCGGCGAATACGCCGAGGGGGGAGATAATTGACATGTGAATTACCAGCGGCGTATACGCGCCGCTAGCAATGATTGTCTATGGGCCGGCGAGGTGCCGGCCCCCCGCTCCCGCCCCCGGCCACGCGGCGTACCTGCGGGGCGTAATTACGTCCCGCAGTTAACCCGTGTGAACATAGCCTGGTAGCTTATTGCAACAGTTCTAAAATAAAGAAATCATCGACTGTCCCTTTAAGACACAATTCAGTTCAAACTTCAACAAGTACCACACAACCAATTGTGACTTTATGGGGTTTTGCCAAGAAGTGATTTCCTCACCTCACAGGCGGAACTGTCCTCTTGAGCCTTCAAAAAGGGGTGTTGTGTTTCTGTGTTTAAAAAAAGGAAGTACCTCCTCCATGTCGTCATTGCACCACCTCCCATGCACGCTCCCGAGGCTGATATTCAGTCTCTGTAGTTGAGCAAACATGTTTGGCTAAACCACAGAGGATAACTGTATTGTGCACAAGCTCTAAAGGTTTTGTGCTCTCCCTCTTATCTGCTCAGTAGAGACGATAAGATCCAAGCTTTCATGAACTGCTGCAGGTGGGGGGGGGACCAGGGCTGAGCAGGAAGCCTCTGCATGTTTACTCAGATAATTACATTACTACCAGCGGACTCTATACAGCAGACACAGGCTTTGTTCTCCCCCTCCCTTCAAAGCTCATTCATGTGCCCTGCCATCAGATAAGAAGTGCAAACAACGCAAGCATGGCCAGATCAGCTCCTGGTTACAGTTAATGTAAACAGTCAGGAAACTAAGGCTGACTAAGCCAGGCTGCCCTTTTTTTTAATCACATATATTTAGAAAAGTGACTAAATACCCATTTTGGAGGATCCCACGTCAACATTAGATCGAGGTAAAACGCCTTCAAGTGACAAAGAAAGGGTCTTAGTTCTGCCCCTCTGTGAAGATCTTCAGTACTGGGTGCTCACTTTCGAGAACACCACCTTTCCAGTATTCTTTTCCTGGGTCATGTTCTAACACCTACCTCAGTGATCACACTTTTTCCTAAAGGGCCCAATACTCACCTCCCCCCCCCCCCCCCTTCCCAAAAAAAAAAAAAAAAAAAAAAGTTTCTCGAAATGGACAGAATCGACATTATCAGGACTAAGGAAACCCAATGCTCTAAATTTTTCAAGAAATGGCAGGAGTTCATAGGTAACTTTTATATCCCCCAGGAGATCAAGGAGATCATGCAGCCTTTTGTTTACACCTTCTGGTATCTCTCCTCTCGACTAGCGGGCACTCTGGGGGCTTTGGATATCTGTACCCCATAACCTGGGAGCTTTCCCTCAGCCATATCCTGGCACCGTGCCCTGGATACTCCCTTGGTAAATGTGCGTCAGAGTTGGGGGTGAATTTGTCCTCTATTTCTCTCCCTTGGGCTTTGGGGGACGGGGGACGTGTGACGATCCCGCAGCATTGTATCACCACAGTATTTGTTTTCACCTTTTATTCCGGACCTTACTTGATTACATAGGTGTATGTGCTTATGTCTCTTATACATAACTGCGTTTGGGTACCAATGTTCTGTGCTGTTTTTTTTGGAGGGGGTGGGGGGGGGTTACTTTTTTTTACTTTTTTTTTTTTCTTTAGTGAAGATGGAGCAGTCTTTTGCTTCATTCTTATTATTATGATACCAAAGTATGTCATTAGTGCTATTTTGTACTTTCATTGCTTAGTACTTTTCTTATCTGTAGTAATGATGCCTTATATTATTTCTTTGTGTATCAAGTAGTATTTCATCTAATGGACAGTTATTATATGTTTTTGTTATTGTAAAATTTAATAAAAATTATGTTTACACTAAAAAAAAAAAAAAAAAAAATTTCACTGTAACAACCCGATCCCCTGTTATAACAGTCTTATGTAGCCATCTCCAGTCCTGCCACAATTTTTCTTGTTCCTTGCACTGGTGACAGGTGTCACATTTGCCTGGCATGCGGCTCAGCATAAGCCATTGCAATGCAATAGAGATGCCAGCCATCCCTCTTGGCTCCAACTGGCAGCACTAAGCGCTCCACCGCAATCACCAATGAGTATACAGAGGCAATACAGTTTACAGGGGTCACTTGGCCCTCCTATCAAATGTTTAAACTTTACAATAACGAGTACTGTCTTTATAGCCTTAAATAAATTAAAGAATACCACCCTCAACGGGTTAGATGGTTCCTAGAAGACCAGACCTTCCTTGTCCCCGCATTTGTCACATCTAAGCTGGCTTCATATCTTTATTATACGAGGACACTACTTTTGATACATCGTTCTTTAGTGCTGATCATACACAAGCGGCCTGAACGCCATCTCTTCTTTCCCCACTCAGGACTATCAGCCAAACAGCCTATTACAACTAAGGTCCAAGCATATTTAAAGGGGTTTTGCCGCGATGTAATGTTGACGTGGGATCCTCCAAAATGGGTATTTAATCACTTTTCTAAATATATGCGATTACAAAAATTGCAGTCTTAGAGAGCTACAGGCTACCTTACCTGCCCTTAGTTACTTAAAAGCTTCTATTAGATACGACCTGACAAGAGCTGCTGGCCGGGCTTGCGCAGATCACACTTCTTACCTAGGAAAGGGGGGAGCTTGAGAGAAGCTTTGTCAATGCCACATGGGTAGAGAAATATGTATGTCTTATTGTATTTTTCAGAATCCACTAGTTGTAGTTTAATTATTTGAGTGAACATTTCACACGATCCCTTATGCACGGCTCTGTGCTCCGGCTGTGTCTCTCGCTCTCTCAGCTCAGCGTGGTTTGTTTACATTTGTTTCTTAGCAGATAAGGCACGTCCTGGCAAAACCCCTTTAACTTTAAAGGGATGTTATCTGATGGTAGATCTATGGGATATGCCGTCAAAGTCTGATAGGTGCAGCTCCTTGAGGTGGCAACCAGGGGTGTAGCTAAAGGGGGTGCAGCGGTAGCAGTCACTACCAGGCCATGCATCCTGAGGGGGCCCAAAAGACCTTCTGCCACATAAGAAGACACCAGTATTGTAAATGGCGCATGGTAACTGCAGGGCCCCGTTTCACTTTTTGCACTTGAAGTTACGCCTCTGGTGGCAACCTCAACTATCTTGTGAATGGGGCCTGAAAAGTCTTGGCTCAGAATGGAGAATCGGTCAAGCTTCCGCATGACTCTCCATTCTGTTCTATGGGAGATCGGATGAGCGGTGTGAGTTCTGAATACAGCCAAACAGAAGCAAGCGTAACCTACTCTCCACTTTGAGCCAAGACTTTCAGGGGACCCACACCTATTACACTTTCATCCTATCGATATCCCATCAAAGTGCATGGTGGGAAAATCCTTTTAACTATCTGTCCTATAACAGTGAAGGGGAAAGGTGGGTTATCCTCCATGTTCATTAAAAAGATTATGAAGGTTTAGCCCATACTTACCAAATGTTTATGGCCAGTATGACAATCGCAGGAGAGGAAAGGTCACTGCCTCCCACAAAATCAATACACTCCTCTTTTGCTGCTTTATTATTCTTATCTGATTGACCACAATGTTAAAAGCAAAGAGACCAGCTTAGAGGTTAAACACTGTTCTGGCCCATGGCTACCATTTAGAGGAATGATTTTAGTGTTATTATTATTCAATTTTTTTTTAAATAATGCAGCCATTCTTATTTGCATGGAGCCACAGGCAAAGTCACATTATTCCCACCTGTTAAACAGTAACACAGCAACACACCCAAGTATGTAACCCAAGCAATATAATGATGTTACCTGTCTCTCCCCACAGTGTGTCATTTTCATTTATGTCTATTGGGAAATCTTTATCATGGTTCAAAAGGCATTTCACCACCTAAAGAATAAACAAGATAAAAAGAATTTTTTTTATAATGAGATCATAATATCCAGACGCTCTGTTGCTATTTTATCACAGAGTTATCAAAACTAAGTATTTAAAGGGAATGTGTCATCAAAAATGACTTTTTTTAAAAAAAAAAACCCCAAACAATTTTTCCCCCCAAACCCCCCAAAAAACCAAACCCCCAAAAAATTTTGGGGGGGGAAAGGGGTTTTTTTTTTTTCCCCCCAAAAAATTCCCAAAGGGGGGTTAAAAGGGGGGAAAAAAAAAAACCCCCCCCCCCTTTTTTAAAACCCCCCCCAAAAAAAAACCCCCCCTTTTTCCCTTTTCCCCAAAAAAACCCTTTTTTAAAAAAAAAAACCCTTTTTAACGTTTAAAAAAAATTTTTTTTTTTTTTAAAAATTTTTTAAAAAATTTTTTTTTTAAAAAAAAACCAAAGGGGGGAAAGGCCCCGCCTCCCACAAAATCAATACACTCCCTTTTTTTTCCCCTTTTTTTTTTTTTGAAACAAATTTTTTAAAAAAAAAAAAACCCTTTTTTTTTCCCCGGGGCCCCCCTTTTTTAAAAATTTTTTTTTTTTTTATTAAATTTTTTTTTTTTTAAAAAATTTTTTTTGGGGGAAGGGTTTAAAAAAAACCCCCTTTTCCCCCTTTTAAAAAAACCCCCCAAAAAAAAAAAAACAAAGGTTTTCCCCCCCAAAAAAAAGGGGTTTTTTTTTTTCCCCCGGGAAATTTTTTTTATTTTTCCCCCTTTAAAAAAAAAAAAAATTTTTTTAAAAAAAAAAAAATTTTTTTTTTTTTTCCCGGGTTTTTTAAAAAAAATTTTTTAAAAAGGGGCCAAAAAAAAATTTTTTTTTTTAAAAAAAAAAAACAATTTTTTAAATTTTTTTTTTTTTTTTTTAAAAATTTTTTTTTTTTTTCCTTTTCCTTTTTTTTTTTTTAAAAAAAACCCCTTTTTTTTAAAAATTAAAAAATTTTAAAACCCCCAAAAAAAAAAAAAAAATGGGGGGAAAAAAAAAAACCCCAAAAAAAAACCCCAAAAGGGGGAAAAAAAACCCCCCCCCCCCCGGGGTTTTTTCCCCTTTCCCCCCCCCTTTAAAAAATTTTTTTTGGGGGGG